>LBNU01038275.1:0-11942 GCA_014162995.1 Artemisia annua | reverse complement strand
ATCATAAGAAAACATAAAAAGTAAAAAATTCAGTAACAAACAATCACAGGGTACCTATGCATTTGACTGTGGAAAGCTTTGGAAGTTGCCTACAATGGAGGGGCAAGATGGACTTTTACCTAGCTTATCTTTGATAAGCTAGGAGCTTGTTGAGCATAAAGAAACTCTAGTAAAGCTAGAGCTAAGGTTTTCTACTTTCAAATTTAGAAATTTCAAGTTTTAGTGTAATTCTCATTTTACTGTACAAGTGCTTGTCATTGCTTAATTTTGTGTTTTTTATGCTTAATTGGTATTGAGTAGTGATATTATTGCTTAAAATCTTAGGGTTGTTCATTAGTTTTTATTGTTGCTTAAAATCATTTTTACTGTAAAATTAGTACTAGTGATCATCTTGTGAATTTGTGATTCAATCCAGTGTTTCTGTGCTTGTTTTAGCTAATTGAACCTTCACAAGTCATTAGAATTCAAGTTTGTGGGTTAAAACAGTAAAACCTTTTGAAAATCAAAAACTAGTGCAGTTAAAGGCTTGTTTGGTTTTGCAGTCATATTTGTGTTCTAGTGTGTATTTGTTGTGGCTCTGTGTTGTTTCATGCTTCTTAGGTGTAACTTAGAACATTCAAACCATAAAAACCAGTACTTGTTCATAAAAAAGTCAAAATAGCTTTTAATCTCATTTCATTAGTTGTCTGTCAAAGTTTTTGAGCCCAAAATCATCAAATCAGTTCAATAGTTGTTAGGGTTGCTTAATTTCATGTTCTTGTAGTCTAATATAACATATTCAGTGAGTAAATCAAGATCAAAACTCATAAAAGTCAAACTCTTAGTGTTTTCTCAAAAGTCAAAATTGCATATTCAGTAAAATGGTTAGTTTTTCTTTTTGATCTGTAGGATTCAATACAAATTGGAAATCCAAACCAATTGTTGTTTTGTAATATTTTGTTGCTTGTTTACATATTTCAAAAAGAAAATCAAGGTTTGGAATCCATTTGCTTATAATTAAGCACTGCTTAAGTTGCCTGTTTGAGTTTTTACCTCCCCTGTGTCACAACTTTTAACCAAAGTTCATAAGCTTCCATAGAGCTTATTAGTGGACCCCAGTGCATGATTCTTGGCTTTTTGGAAAGCCAAGCAACCCATCTTGATATTCCAGTGCTTATTTTTAATTTCCAAGCTTATTTGATAGGGCTGCACTTAGCTTCTTTTTTGTCCCATTTGACAGTGTATACTGAGTGATCAGTATACACTGAGAGTTTGGCCAGATTTCATAAGCTCACACAGAGCTTATTTGTTGGAGTTAAGGCTTGAATTTTGGCTTATTTGGAAGCTCCACAGGTTGGCTTATTGGTTCAAAAGCTCTTTTGGATCTCTGAGCTTATTTGTGGTCCCCACTAGGCTCAAAAGATAGCTAGTTGGTCTGTTTGGCTCTGTGACATTTTGAAATTGCTTATTTGCTTGTTTTGGTTTAATTTGTGTAAAATTTTGCTTAATCTTGTTCATTTCCAGTGTCCTTTTATTGTTTGCATAGCATTTTCCTTTTGTATTCACATTTGTGGCTTATTGTGAGCTTAATCTTCATTTAAAAAGCTTAAACTCATTCTGTGGATAACATAAGCTCCCAAAGTGCTTAATTTTGAGTTTCACAAAAAGTGTTTTCAAAAGTTACTCATTTTCATCATATAAACTTCTGTCAAAAAGAAAAATCCAAAAATAATCACTTTTTAAGAAAAGTGATAGCTTCTATTTAACATAATTTAGTTTTTTTAATTTTTCTTTTCAAATTTTTATTAAGTACTTATCTGTTTTTATAATTTTCTTAAAATTCCTAGTATCTTAAAGTATTTGTATAAATTTTCTTAGAATTTTCTCTTTTAATTTAGTATTTATTAGAATTAATAATAGTTAAATTAATAATTAGTTAAAGCTAGTAAATTAAATAGTTTTAATATTTTTTGTTAAACAGTAGTACCTTTTTATATTTTTCCTAAGTTCTAAATAATATTTAGCACTTCTAGTAATTTTCCCATAATTTCTACTGTTCATTTGGTAATTTCTAGGTTTAATTTTATTTAAAATAGTTTTAATACAAAAACCAAAAAGAAAATAGTTTAAGTGTTTAAATTTAATCTCAGATCCATTTTTATAATTTTTCTAGCTTGTACACATTATTTAGAATCTGTAAAAATTGGATTTGTTATTTTCTCTTTTCATTTTCTAATTCTCTTATTTAATCTAGTTTAAATAACCTTTATATAATAGTTTAGTAATTAATTAATAAAGATTCACAAAAAGACAAAATTATTTATTTTCAATTTTTATATTTCTTTTAAGTCATTTTAGATTTTTAGAAATTAATTTTGCAATTTTATAATTTTAATTTGTAATCTTAATCATTTTTAGTTTAACTTTAATTAGTTTTTTTTAAGTTTTAAATAGTTTTATTAATTAATTAATATTTAAATATTAAAATAATCAAAAAAATAATTTTCTTTTTAATTTAATTTTCTTTTAAATTTAAGTTTGTAAAAGTTTTATTTTTACCCCTTCTAGTTTTTAATTGTTCATATTTTACCTTTTTCCATTTACGTAATTAGTATGCTTGTATTAAGTTTTCCAAGCCTAATTCTGTTTCCCTGTAGTGTAGAATTTTATTATTTATCATTTCGTGTAAACAATACCAAATAATCATTCTTAATCTGGTTACTATTCCCAATCACTCATTCCCAAAACGTTTTCCAAAACACAATTTCAATCTCGTTGGGACTTAACGACCCGTGAGAAAACTGTGCTTTCAACGGATCATAAATTGATCACTCTCTCCCTCATTTGACTTAGTTGACCACACCTGGTTAACTGGTTAGTTTGGGAGGAGTCAACATGTACAAATAAAAGGTGAAGATCTAACACACTAAGATACAAACTTGACCCTCAAACCCATCAATCACACTATGACTGAGGGCAAACACCCGATATAAGCATGTAAAGGGTTAAAAACGACTACGACTCTAACACATTACACGTGAGACATAACCTCATCGTAACATGAAATATGCATTTTCGACCACCCACTTTGACCCATGTTAAACGTTGTAATGTATGAACACCACCTACCGATACCATTGACTAAGATAATACCCCGTGATGTATGAACACCACCTACCGATTAACTGAGAAAATACCCCGTAATGTATGAACGCTGTACCACTTACCGATGTGACCCATGTTAAACGGCTTATCCTGGCCCTTAACCTCAACCTTTGTGACCCTGACCGATCTCGACACAAAGGACCCTAATGGCCTCACAATTCAACCATACAACAACCAACATGACCTCAGAGATACTTTTACAAACCAACCTTCCAACACAACTACAAAAACGCATCCAAACAACACTTTCGATCTATTGTAAACTAAACCGAGGGCTAGTCGTGCCTAGTTCTATGAATGCAACCTATATCCGTGAAGCAAATTATTGGTCTACTCAGTCACATTCACGGAATACGTATTTTCCAAGTAATCTTGATTCATCTACAATAACTTATTTTGAAGAGCACTTATACTAACTTACATGTTTTAGTCATTTTCTGTCTAACCTCGGGGCCAAATCCACGAGTCATATAGAGGAGGAACTTTTGAGCCTTTGTCAAGGAACCTTCCATAGTGATACGGATTACCTATATAGCTAAAGAGCTACACTATGATAACCTAGAAAATACACATATAATGATAAAAAGGTAAACGAACATATTTGAATGATGAACATAGGAATCAAATCAATGTAATAGTTATAACATGGCTAACACCTAAGGGTGTTAGCCCATAATCTCAGTAGCAAATGCTAAAGTAAATACAAATGATTTGCAAACAAATGACATAATGAAATCGATTAGCAAACCGAACGAATATACTTCGTGTGGTGATACGGGAGCTTCTTAAAGTAAATATAAATGATTTGCAAACAAATGACATAATGAAATCGATAAGCAAACCGAACGAATATACTTCGTGTGGTAATACGAGACCTTCTTCTCTTGATTTATGCACTTCAGAACTGAATTCTTGGTGTTACAATGCTTCTCTTCATGTCTGGTGGTGGTGGAATGGTGTGAAAATACACAGTTAGGGCTTCAATTTATAGTTACATGTCTGACGTTCCGATACGACGTATTGAGGTCTAATACGCCATATCCTAGATCTCTTGAGTGGGGAATAAGAAAGAATATTCCAGCAAATTCGAATGTCTTCTTTAAATACGTGATGCCTTTCAAATCTCGATACGCTTAGACTGGGGATAAGATCTTCAATACGGCGTATGGCCAGAGTTTCATACACTTTATCCTTCTTCAATTGACTTGGGCTTTGACTGCAAGAGCTTCCGATACGGCGTATTGCCAGAGTTTAATACACCCTATTCTTCTTATCTTCGATACTTGATGAATTCTTATAAGTGTTTTGGTATGGCGTATCTTCAGAGATGGATACGCCATATGCTCTTTCCAGGATTATACAAATTCTTCACTTAAGCTCTAAGTTCCATTGTTTTAGTGTCTTTTCCAATATTGCACCATAAATACTAAAATAATAAACTTAAGCAATTAAGTACTAATTCAGATATAAGAATATAATAAATGAGCATTCTTCATGGGCTAAATGATACTTATTTGATGCTATCACACGACGTGACATAAGAAATAATTGCAAAATAATAACCAAGTTTGAGAAGTGTTTTGTTCAAGTCACTCTATCATACAAATTCATATGAATATAACACTATTGAAACTTTGAGTGGTTTTTATAATCAAAATAAATTTAAAGTGACTAAATTTTAACAAATTTCATACTTGGTTAATATTTGATGATTTTCTCTCCACCCTCATTCAAGGGGTTGATAAAATACACACCTAAAAGGAATAAAACACTTAACAAGAGAATAACTCTTCAAACATGTAATTTATTAATCGATCAAAAGATAAAAGTTACAACAAGCTATTTAAAGTAAACAATCGTGATTAAAAATAGACAAACATTTCTAAAATAAACAAAAGGCAAATCTGGAAAATCTGCGAAACACCCCAAATGCGAGGCCTGGTGCAACACATTTGGGTATCAAGTGTCAAATACGAGGCCTGATGCGGCAAATTTGGCCTTTGGTCTCAAATGCGGCGCATTTGGCTCTCAACCAAACACATTTGAAGCGGTTTTCTTGCATCCCATTTGCTTTGTATGCTCTAGTTGTTTCATGTAAACTTCGCAATCTCTTTTCCAAGATTCTTGTCCTCATCACAAATCTACTCTATGAACTCGAACCATTACAATAGCATTCCAATATCACATATATGACCACTACGTGACCTTGAATCATCTTTTACAAACAACCTTAAGTGGAGAGGTTATGGGTTCCTAGTGAGGCCTTCCATCTTTCCTGTCTTAACTATTGTGGTGGCAGGTTGAATGGCTTTGATGGGAAGATGAGAAGGAAATGTAGCTAGATGGTATTGGTGCATTTAAGGTGAATGAAAGTGATGCAGGTTCAGTTACAAATAGTTTGCCTGCTATAATTGGACTTCCATGAATATCTGGATAATTGGAATGTTAGCTATATCAGAAGTTAGAATAGAGTTTCATTTGTATTTCCTTATTGTATCATGGAATGAGATTAGACATGTCTAATCTCATATAGTCATTGTTGTATTTGTTCTTATGTGTTTTAATAAAATATGTTCACCTTTTGCGCAAAAAAAAAAAAAAATAAAAAAAAAAAATAACTTCCAACACGATCATAACATGACCACTTCCTGTTCTAACCACCATTTACAAACTAGCCTACCAAACCACTCGTGGTGAAACACATCTCCTACCGGCAGCCTGATATCTTAAATTGGCATATTATATGTACAAATCTTAAATTCCTTGCATGTGAGTCAGAATGTTAGGTCGTTAGATCACACTACACAAGTTTAAAATGGGGTGTTAAAGTCTAAAAATGCCAAAAAAGATTTATTAAAGTTTGTAGTTTGTTGCCTTGGAATAAATTTTGAAACTGAACCTTAAATCAATTCACTCTTTGTTTCTAGCTGACTAACTTTTTTCTAATACTTAAAGAGTTCAAGGTCTTTTAAAGCATAAAAATTACTTTTCAAAAGTTTATACCTGCATACAGCGTTCTTTTTTATATACGAAAATCCATCTATTTTCAAAGTTAGGAATTGTTTATCCAATTACAAACAGAAGTTTCTAAAATGAACCGTGCTTGTACGTTCGAAGTTAGACTCAAATTGCTATTGTAATTCTTCCAATTTACATAGAGGTGTAAGGCAAACGAGCAACAAGCTGCGCCGCTAGCCCTTTTTGAATTGCAAAGCCAATTCTTTTAAAAACTACATTTGCAGATCTATGTGTCATAACATTGCTATGCATAACTCGTTGGACTCTGTTGAGGAGCTCCACGGCGTCAGGTGCAAGGAAACCAAAAATATCAAATGCGAAAGGAATAAAAACATGTTGATTTTCAATGCACGCTTTCTCGTGTTTTGCTACTTTGTACGAGGCGGCTTTCAAAGCAGCTTGTCCTACTGTAAAACCCCGGCTACTCAAACCTACGAGAGGAGAAACCTTTGTTAGATCCACACATGCATGTTTTCCTCCAACCCATCCAAATACAAAAACGTCTGTCGGTCTGAGTGTGGATCTTCCATCCAACGGGTCAGTTAAAAAGTTCACATATGATTCTTTCTTGTTCGAAGTTGTAATAACTACACCTCCAATTTAGCCGAACCAAGAGAACGGTTTTTGCAATTTACTCTATTTTTTACTTGGGTTGATCAAGCAAACGCTAAAAAGTATGGTAGTTGCATTTCATTTTATTTCATTCAAAACTCAATTGTATTTAGTTATTTTACCTTTTTAAGTAATTCTGGTTTGCTATTGGGCATGTTAGGAGTATTTAGGCATTGTTAGCTTGATTTAAGGGATGTTTGGAAAATGATTGAATTGTACAGCTAACTTACTTTTGGTTATTATCACATGATTTAGTTAAACGTTAACAATGTAATTAGTAAATCATTAAATTTGAAATTGTTTAACACATAGAGTTTGGCTAACCTTAAACATAATCTTAATGTATTTAGTAACGTTACTTCTTTAAATTAATGGTTGCGTAGATCTTTTCAATACTTACCAACAAGATTAAATCTTTCTCTTAGAGGTTTGGATATCGAGTCCATACTTTGCCCTTTATGCGGTTCATATGTTGAATCTTCTAGCCATATTCTGTTTGATTGTTCTTTGGTTAAGAGTTTGGCGCATAAGATTATGTTATGGTGGGGCATTAGCCTGATGGATTTGGGTCTTATGAGGAGTGGTTGACATGGTTTCTGGGTCTCAAAATTCGAGGTAAGCATAAAGAAGCTTTGGAAGGGGTGTTCTACGTGTTATGGTGGTACATTTGGAGAGTTCGTAATGAGGTTATTTCTGGTAGAAAGTCTCCTATAAAGGCGGTTATATTCGATGAGATTGTGTCTTTGTCTTATACTTGGTGTAATGCTAAAAGTAATATGAGATTNCATCCTACTCACCCATCATCCAACCATTTTCTCCTATAAGTAAGAGCTTTAAGCAAAACCATGCTTCATATTTCAGTTCTATTTGTTTCTTCAATGGCATCACCTTTTTATTTTCTTATCTTGGTTTCCATTTTTACACTTAATTATTTTGCTATTTCCCTTTTTGCCCTTAAAGTTCATGTTGGTGGTAACACTGGCGTAACTTTGGTAAGCATAATCTATATTCACTAATTTCATATTTATTAAATTTTATTATTTGAATTCTGATTCATATTGACCTCTGAGTATTTTGTATTAGGCTAAGGAGTGTAGCAATAAATGTGAATCCTCCTTCTGTAAAGGTAGTATAAAGACTATTACTATTTTTAGAAAGTTTAACTTAGTTTGAAAAATTAAAATAATGTAATCTAATTATTTTGAAATTTTAATAATTTTTTTTGACAGTGCCACCATTGTTGAGATATGGAAAATATTGTGGAATATTATACAGTGGATGCCCTGGAGAGAAGCCTTGTGATGAACTTGATGCATGTTGTATGAAACATGATGCTTGCATTTCAGCCAACAACAGTGAGTATCTTGTTTGTTGCTACTCTTTTGTAGATATAATAGTTTTGAATGATTATTAACAAAGTTAAAAACATAAATTTAATTCAGTTAGTTACTTTAGTTAGGTTGATATTTAGAATATAGTACTGTATATGTTTTAAATCTACCACAAGACATCATTGAATGCTCTATAAGAATTTTCGTAAAGTAGTCGTGGTCCTTAATTAGAAGTAAAAATCTACAAGATATCATTTACAAGCTGAATAAATTACTTTTGGTAGGTAGAAAACTATACTTCAACTGCTGGAAGAAAAATAAGATTATTTAACAGCAAAATTAAGATGTGACTGGAGGTATTTCTAGAAATCTAGAATTGTGATTGTCATGACTGAGACTGTGAGTATTGATCTCGTTGTTTTTGTAGAATTATTAGCTGTGACCATAAAATACTGTTGGTATCTTTCTAGCTAAAAGAAAAATAATAAAGATGCAACTTCCAAATAAAACAAAATTCAGGTTTTGAACCAAAAACAGGTTGGCACTGAAAATAATTACTCCAAGTGAGTAAGCTACTTAATACCATGTGACTGATGAAATCTAACCCAACTTGTATTTAATCGAGCCTCTAATTCCAGCGACAGTGATTTTGATATTTATTATAGGAGATGGATACACCTACCCACTGGGTAGTTTACCCGGATGAGGTGTAATTCAGTAATTGGGAGAGAAGGAACAAATCATTAATTGTGTTTTTATTTCTTTCAATGACATGTAAAAACCACATATTACAAGCACATGGGTAGACTACCCACTGGATATATTAAGTTTTCTCCTTTATTATATGGCACCTATGGTATATGTTTTAATTTCTAGTATCTTGCTAGTTTTAATTTTATAAAAATATATTGCTTACAAAAAAAATGGTACTGTATATGTTTTAAAGTTGGTCATGTTACATGCATGATATGTTTACCTCTAATGAAATAATTGCTGATCGTTTAGTTTTGTACTGTGCTAGAACAAAATATCTAATGGCCTATTGTGATATGTTAAAATATCTTGAAAAGTGGTCATTGATTTGATGTTATTGCTACTTGCAATTAAAAAAACAATACAATAAAAGTATATTTGGGTTGTTAGAGATAGTGAAATGTTACTTTTATGAAAATGTTGCTTTTCCAACAATATGTTAATTACCTCTAAAATTATACTACTACAAACCAATTATCAAATAAATATTGCATTGTGTTTTGGAGTAATACTTTCTAGTTACATACTCTTTCCGTTTTAGAAAGAGTGTTTACATACCATAACAAACAAATTATAGTAAGAGTAGTTAATACAATCTTGAATGATCAAAACTCATTTATAAAAACTCATTTTTATCACAACTCTTATTATACAAAGGGCAAATTCCTTCAAAATGCATTATACTTGTCAATAATGTTACTTTCGTGTACTGAACAAATTTTTTTTCCTTATATGGGTACTAAACTTTCATTTTTTGGTCTTTTTGATATAATTTGTGACGTTTTTGCCCTTCAAATTATTAAAATTCATGGGCAAAAATGTCACAAAGTACATCAAAAAGACCAAAAAATGAAAGTTCAGTACCAATATAAGGAAAAAATTTGTTCAGTATACGAAAATAACATTTGTGACAAGTATAGTACGTTAATAGTATTTTGCCCTTATGCAAATTATACATATTTATATAAATTTTAGTTAAGAAGGCAAAAAGGGCTATAATTATTACTATCTTACAAAAACTGGATAATATTTTTATATAAAATATAAATAGTAATATGGATCACAAATGTCATAGTGGGAGTAATATATAGATAGGACGTTGCAAAATAAATAATTAATACTCATCTAAACTGTTTTTCCTCAACTCTTTTGTAAGTTTTCATTTTATTATAAGCTAAATTTAATGTTGCTTTAACTACAAGACAAGAAAAAGATCAATTACCATTTTATTTATTTTGTGCTCTTTGATATATTTCAGTACCATGTCCAACCATGCAGCATTTCTAAATTTGTTCAATAGTTAAATGTGACAAAAATGATAAGAAAACTATCTTCTAACGATGAGTTTCTCTCTCTCTTTTTTTTGGTTTGTTACCTTTACCCATTATTTGACAGTGAAATCTCACCAAATACTGGAATAAAAAAAATCCACAATAGCGTTTCCAGTAACGTTTGGAGGTTGAGATATTAATGTCACCTTACTTTCTACCATATATTTAAGACTACACCGAATTGATTTCTTAATAAATAATTATAAAAACAGAATGAAAGGTGGCGCTGAATATGTGACAGTTCTACATGACCATGATTATATTAGTTTTTTATCGTTTCATTAATCATGCTATTCATTGGTCTTGTCTGATTAGCACATTTAGTATCGTATAACTTTAATATTTTAAGATTAGATTAGTGCATGTTTAACTATATCAATATTTAAGAAGGTGATTTTATTATAAATGTAACTTTTGATACTATATTAATGTGACACAATATATTCCTATACTAATAGGCGTGACAACAACATTGTGTTTGTATGTACAAAAATCTTGAAAAGGTTACAAAAAAGTTACTTTAGTTGTTATCTGGTTAGCCAAATATTATGTTTTTATGTACAAAGATTATGAACAGAATACAAAGAAATTACTTTAGTTGTTATCTTGTTAGCCAAAGGACCACATGGTGACGATATATGATTTATTGTCAAGCATCATCGTGTTTTTGTTGATCGTTACATGTTACAATTTCCTTGCAGACAACTACTTGAGTGAGGTTTGCAACCAGGGACTGTTGTCATGTGTGGAAAGGTTCAAGAAAGCAGGAAGCAAGACATTTAAAGGCAATACATGTGATGCTAATGATGTCACAAACACAATAAGTCTTGTTATGAATGCTGCAGTTCTTGCTGGTAGATATATTCATAAACCATCAAATTGATTGCTATATCCTAGCTAGTGTCACCAAGCATGGAGATGATTTGAGGTGGCATAAGAATTGGTCTACGTTGGGGATGATATGGAATGGATGGGTCCGACAAAAGTTCAGTATTCTTTAAAAACTTTAATCTAGTGCATTTGATATGGAATTTGTAATATGATAGAAATGATGACAACCAATTAATGTTTTCATTTCATGATTAGCACTACCAGAAGATCTATAGAGTAGTTATCTTTTAAGACCAAAAAATAGACCTATTGATTTATGACTGAGAACAGAATTAAACTATACGAAAATTTGTTGTGAAAATGTATCAACTTGCCGAATTTGCCAGTTTGCAAATCGATCTTCAGAAGGACTTTTAATTCTCTCTGAATACATACAGACCTGCAAGTTGAAACTGCCATTGAACTATATTGCCTTTGGTACCATCTCATAAATATATGGTGGTTCCCCCACAAAGACACGTCTTCTTTTGCCAACTTCTTTTTGAGCTAATGACTGGGTTAGGCCGATAAGTTTGTTTGCACAAACACCCCCGACAACTTGAAGCCGTATCACCATTAATCACCCCTTTTGAAATGGATGTCCAATATCAAACACAGCAAGTTTAATTTAACCGCTTACCTACATCCTCTTGGATTTCTTCTCCAATTCTGGCCATGATATCTTATGATATGTAGATATACAGTCGTACCACACTAAGAGTCGGGCCAAAACTTATGGATGGCCCTCACTTGAACTTTCATAAAAAAGCAAGATTGCTAGAAATAGAATGTTAGTTAAAATGTTCAATGGGCAACACGAAGTTTGGGACCAATGCACAACATAAGTTTAATGGGCCACAAATCCAAGTTGAACAATCTAAAG
>LBNU01038272.1:36587-46664 GCA_014162995.1 Artemisia annua | reverse complement strand
TATTATCGTATGCTTTCCATTTTTAAGTAAGTTTCCCCGAATTAGTTATTTAATACTTTTAAAGGTATAATTGACAATTAATAACATTTAAGGGCTAAAATGATATTTATAATAGTTTCGAGTTAATTATATCAATTTAGGGTCCAAATGTAAATTATCAAAATTAAATATTAAAAATGTCAATTAAAATTATTTTAAAGTTTAATTTATAAATTTAAATTAAGATAATAATTTTAGACCCCGTCGTTATAATTTTATATTATTTACTAACGTACCCACGATATTAATAGTTATTCCGCGACGACCCAAGATTTTTACTAAATTATATAAAACTTGTTTATAACCCGACATCGACCCATATTTTGTTTACAACACTCAACGACACACAAACTCACATGTAAACACCCATACCCACGTTAATACACACAAGTACTGGACCCAATATACCATGAAATCACAAAATAACCATTTGTTATACTCATGCTAGAAAAGTTAGTTTTACATATTTGACATCCACATATAAATTTACAGTTTCAATTTCAACATCTTAGTTGCATGCTAGAAATTAATTAAGTGTTAAAAGACCAGTTGCATGCATGACTACAAACTTTAAAAGAAACCAAAGCAAAGTGCCTTTTTCTCTTCTTTATTTGTAACTCGAAATAGATTAAGTTAACATGTTTTAGATCGAGTATTTGAAGTGATAAAAACCCACGCATACAACAGCCCACTATATCAAGATCGACAACCCTTTATTATTTATTATTTCATGCGATTCAAAATGAAAGTAAAACAAGCATGCCATTTTCTCTTCTTAGCTCTATCGGGTAAGGATCCAGTGAGAAGAAAACTTAAAATGAGAAGGATGAGAAATAACTATAAACACACATTTGAGATGAATCGACTTGATTTAGATGTATCTCTATTCATTTAGATGCATCCCAATTAGTTTCAAAAGTGATTTTGAAGTGAAAACGATTCAAAGTAGTATTAACAACAAATTTGACCCGCAGAGGACAAAAAATGCAGAAGATTCGTCTAACTTGATGAAATGCTTCTAATATATGTATATGCATCTAATTTTTTGCTAGAAAATATATTATGGTGCATCTAAAAGATTAGGGATGCATCTAATTCAAGTCGATGCATCTCAAATATGTACTTATTGTTATTTCTCATTCTTCTCATTTTAAGTTTTCTTCTCATTTGATCCTAAATCTAATTATCGTATGCTTTCCATTTTTAAGTAAGTTTCCCCGAATTAGTTATTTAATACTTTTAAAGGTATAATTGACAATTAATAACATTTAAGGGCTAAAATGATATTTATAATAGTTTCGAGTTAATTATATCAATTTAGGGTCCAAATGTAAATTATCAAAATTAAATATTAAAAATGTCAATTAAAATTATTTTAAAGTTTAATTTATAAATTTATATTAAGATAATAATTTTAGACCCCGTCGTTATAATTTTATATAATTTACTAACGTACCCACGATATTAATAGTTATTCCGCGACGACCCAAGATTTTTACTAAATTATGTAAGACTCGTTTATAACCCGACATCGTTTTACTTTACTCATATTTACACGATCCATATTTTGTTTACAACACTCAACGACACACAAACTCACATGTAAACACCCATACCCACGTTAATACACACAAGTACTGGACCCAATATACCATGAAATCACAAAATAACCATTTGTTATACTCATGCTAGAAAAGTTAGTTTTACATATTTGACATCCACATATAAGTTACAGTTTCAATTTCAACATCTTAGTTGCATGCTAGAAATTAATTAAGTGTTAAAAGACCAGTTGCATGCATGACTACAAACTTTAAAAGAAACCAAAGCAAAGTGCCTTTTTCTCTTCTTTATTTGTAACTCGAAATAGATTAAGTTAACATGTTTTAGATCGAGTATTTGAAGTGATAAAAACCGACGCATACAACAGCCCACTATATCAAGATCGACAACCCTTTATTATTTATTATTTCATGCGATTCCAAATGAAAGTAAAACAAGCATGCCATTTTCTCTTCTTAGCTCTATATCATTAGATGGAACATGTTTTATAGATCGTATATATGTAGGTCACAACATGTTCAAAAACAAATTCAATGCAACAGTTTATAGATCAATTTGTTTAAATTTATAGTTCATGATTTCATGTGGCAAGTTAGTTCGACAGTATTAGATGAAGACTAGTTGGTGTCGAAAAGTTATAGACCAGAATCAAAACAGATATAATTCGAATCACAACACATTCTATAGATCCATTAGGTTTAGATTTCAGTCGCTATTTCATGTGAAGAACTTATGATTTTATGTGACGTAATCGTATCATAATGGCCAAGATAGGAACGAGACTATGATCGAAACAGAATGAGTAAAAGAAACCGAATAAGGAATGGATTACCATACCCTCGTAGTCGCGACCAGAAAAGAGACAACACGAACACACAACCGAACCCAAGCCGATATTCACACCGAACTCAGCAAGAACCCAATACTCCTCGAACAGAAGTATATATCCGCGTGACCACCTTTCAAACTCAAATAACCCATGTCCAAAGTCACACCAAAACACGATCAAGAACTCCTTTGCACACCTTGAATCGAATGGAAAAAGAATGGCAGCCGCTTGTTTTGTTTTTAGGTTTTTAGGGTTTCAATAGTGTGTGTGATAATCGGTATAAATGAGATGAGGATGAGCCGTGTTTTGTGATAAGAGGAAATCAATTTTACCGTATCATAGGGATGTGATTGATTCATTCCTTAATTAGTTTGATAATGGGCTTGGGTTTGCTCAAAGGCTAAGATTACTACTTTAATATTTCGGCCCAAAATGAGTATGATAAAAACGTATGATGTCTTTTAGTTAAACATAAGTTTGTGATCATACGTCTTAAAGCTTGAAATGTCCAAATATTATGTACTTAGGTTTTACTCATTATTCGTTCTTCAAAAGTTTAAATTTTGAGGGTTAAATTAGGTATTTCAAATGTTTCAAAATTTTCGGGTTTTACAACTATTCCCCCCTCAAAAAGAATTTTCGTCCGCGAAAATGAAAGAAGGAATAAGGTAGCGAAATAGAATGAAAGCATACCAGATTACAAAGGGAAATGGGGGTAGCTGGCTCGCATAGACTCCTCGGTCTCCCAGGTCGCCTCTCGTGGTGGATGGTTCTTCCAAAGAATCTTAACAAAACGAATCACTTTATTTCTCATGACTCTCTCCTGTCTATCAAGAATGGCTTCCGGTTCTTCCGAAAGTGACATGTCTGGCTGAATCTGATCCAAGGGATATGACACCACATGTAAAGGATGATAGTTGTACCCCGCAAAAGAGATACGTGGAAAACGTTATGCACATGCGCAAGCTGAGGTGGAAGAGCCAACCGATAAGACACCTCGCCCACACGTTCCAAAATTTCAAAAGGACCAATAAAACGAGGACTCAATTTGCCCTTAATACCAAAACGTTTGACGCCGCGAAAAGGAGATACTTTCAAGAATACTCGGTCGCCAACCTGAAACTCTAACTCACGTCGATGCTTGTCGGCATAACTCTTCTGCCTAGACCTGGCTTCCTTAAGCCTCTCTTTAGCAATATTCACCTTCTCGTTGGTGATTTCAATCATCTCGGGACCCTCAATAATGCGTTCGCCTACTTCATCCCACATAGTAGGTGACCTACACTTGCGCCCATACAACATCTCGTAAGGTGCCATCTGAATACTAGCGTGCCAACTGTTGTTATACGCGAACTCAACTAAACACAAGTACTCGTCCCAATTGCCGGTCCAATCAAGTGCACAAGCCCGTAACATATCCTCCAACGTCTGGATAGTCCTTTCCGACTGACCATCCGTCTGCGGGTGAAAAGCGGTACTGAACTTAAGACGAGAACCCCAAGCCTTATGTAACGCCTTCCAAAAACGCGAAGTAAACCTCGGATCTCTATCGGAAACAATCGAAACTGGAGTACCGTGCAATCTAACAATCTCCTGCTGGAAAATTTCCGCCAACTTCGCTACACCATAACCTTTCTTGATCGGTAGGAAATGAGCCGACTTAGTTAGCCGATCAACGACCACCCAAATCGCATCATGTCCTTTACGTGTGACTGGTAAACCCGTAACAAAATCCATCGTTATCTCTTCCCACTTCCACTGGGGAATCTCTAACGGTTGCAAAAGACCACTAGCTCTTTGGTGCTCAATCTTCACCTGTTGGCATGTCAAACACCTAGCAACAAACGACGCTACATCCTGCTTCATCCCGCTCCACCAGAAGTGTTGTTTCAAATCCCGATACATTTTCGTAGATCCCGGATGTATGGTAAAGGGAGAACTGTGAGCTTCTGACATAACTGTCTCACGAAGTTCAGGATCATTCGGAACACAAAGGCGATCTCCTAGCCAAACAATACCGTCATCATCAACCCGAAACTCAGACTGTTTCCCCTCTTCTACGTTCTGAACAATGGCCCATAACTCTCCATCGTCACGCTGAGCTTCCTTAATCCTCAAGATCAAGTTAGACTCAACTTTCAAACTCGCCCAATAACCGTCGCGCCCAGGCAAACAAAATTCTACCTCCATGAGCTCAAGTTCATGCAAAATCCTAGGCTCAAATTTCAGACTAGCCACCATACCCGACTTACGACTAAGAGCATCAGCAACTACATTAGCCTTTCCCGGGTGATACTGGATGTTGGTGTCATAGTCCTTGAGTAATTCCAACCACCTGCGTTGTCTCATGTTCAACTCTTTCTGGGTGAATATGTACTTCAGACTCTTATGATCCGTGAAGATATCAACCGAGTCCCCATATAGGTAATGTCTCCATATCATAAGAGCAAAAACAACCGCAGCCAACTCTAAGTCATGCGTAGGGTAGTTCTCCTCATAAGGTTTCAACTGACGTGAGGCATACGCAATAACTTTCCCATGCTGCATCAAAACACAACCTAACCCTTTCTTGGAGGCATCACTATAAATCTGATAACCGCCTGTACCAGATGGAAGGGTCAAGATGGGAGCTGATACAAGTTTCTGCTTCAAAGTTTCAAAACTCTGTTCTTGCTCATCGGTCCACTCAAATTTCAACCCTTTTCTCATCAACTTAGTCAAGGGTGAGGCAAGTTGGGAACCCTCAACAAATCTCTGATAGTAACCTGCCAAACCAAGGAAACTCCTGACCTCAGTCACCGTAGTAGGTCTCGGCCATTTAGTGATAGCCTCGACCTTCGCCGGATCCATAGTAATGCCACTAGCAGATACCACGTGGCCAAGGAAAGCAACTTGACTAAGGGTGTGTTTGATTGCTACTGAATGGACTAGTTAAGCACTGACTGTCTAAAAATTATTCGGTCAGCGTGTTTGGTGGATTAAAATTTGGACTCTGAATGATAACTTTTGTGCTGAGCGATTTTGCATGGCAGATTACACAAAATGATTCAGTGGTCTATGTAGTTACCCAAATACCCTATAGGCCTACGTTTTCACATCGTGTCTGCTACTTTAAAAACAAATGCATGTACAATCAAATCTCACCATACATTAATATAGTAATTAATTAACATAGAATATAGTAATTTAATAACATATAATTTTGTACGGTATAAAATAACATATCAATATTTTCTGTATGAAGTGATTGTTATATAAAATATTGATATTAGTATAATTTTATGACAAATGTTATTTCAATTTAATATTTAGTTTTATTTAAATATATATTTCACACTATGATTTCAATAGATAATAATTATTTATCAACAAAGTATTTTACTTATTAGTAAACCACACTCAAGGTTAAAATCGTAATTGTTGTTTATTCAGAGAGGATAATCACAATATTCATCAAACTGGTTTTTTTTACACAAATCGTATTCACTCAGCACCTTTGAATTATTCAGCATCTTTGATTCATTCAGTGCTAAATAATTCAGTTTTATCAAACAGCCCCTAAGCCAGAATTCACACTTGGAGAATTTTGCATACAACTTCTCCTGTCTCAAAATCTGCAAGACCGTACTAAGGTGCTGTTCGTGCTCTTCCTCGGATTTCGAGTAAACCAAAATGTCGTCAATAAAAACGATAACAAACTTGTCAAGAAAAGAACTGAATACGCGGTTCATAAGGTCCATAAACACTGCTGGAGCATTAGTCAATCCGAAAGGCATAACCAAGAATTCATAGTGTCCGTAGCGAGTTCGAAAAGCAGTCTTAGGAATATCCTGCTCTTTAACACGAAGTTGATGATAACCGGACCGAAGATCAATCTTGGAGAAATATTTAGCTCCTTGGAGCTGATCAAACAAATCGTCAATCCGAGGCAAAGGATAACGGTTACGGATGGTAATACGATTCAACTCCCGGTAGTCTATACACAACCTCATACTACCGTCTTTCTTTTTCACAAACAAGACAGGTGCTCCCCAAGGAGATACACTCGGACGAATGAATCCACTTTCAAGGAGTTCCTGAAGTTGATCTTTCAACTCTTTCAATTCGGTAGGAGCCATACGATAAGGAGCCTTAGATATGGGTTCAACACCTGGAATCAAGTCAATACCAAATTCTATGTCACGTTTCGGAGGAAGACCAGGAAGTTCCTCCAGAAATACGTCGGCGAAATCACGCACAATACGAATGCTGTCAATAGAAGGACTCTTTATCGAAGTGTCCTTAATGGAAGCGATGAAACCTGCACAACCGTGGGATAACAAGGTACCCGCTTTTAAAGCGGATATGATCTTAATAGTTCGAGACGGTTGAGAACCAAAGTACACAAATTCAGGCTTGAACAAGTCTTCAAATATAACTTTCCGTTCGTGACAGACAATAGTGGCTCGATGAGAAGTTAGCCAATCCATGCCAAGAATCAAGTCAAAGTCAAGCATATCAAGTGGAAGGAGATTAGCCGGACGAATACGATCGTCAAAACGTAATGGATAGTCAATGAACTCATGATCAATAATAAAGTTGCTCTTCATAGGCGTGGAGATCGACATCGAATTCATTAGTGGTGTTGGGGTTAATTTTAGTTTCTTTGAGAATGTAGTAGATATGATAGAATGCGTTGCGCCCGTATCAAACAAGACAAAAGCGGTAAAATCACCAATATGTAGAAAGCCCGTAATGGTACCTGAGGAGTTAACTGCCTGCTCACGGGTAAGAGAATGAACACGGCCTGATGAAGTGGAAGGTTGAGAAGAACCTGCTGGGACAATGCTGGTCTTCCTTGGACAGTTCTTCACTTGATGCTCTGTAGATCCACACTCATAACAAGCTCCTGTAGCAGTACGACAAAGTCCAGTGTGTGATTTACCACATGAACGACAAGCAGGCGTAGCCTCAGCCCGCCTATACTGACCTGATGAGTTACCCGAACGATGCTGCTGGTACGAAGATCCATTACCTGAGTACCTATTGTGCTGGTTGCCCCTGGAAGACTGCCTCGGGTTAGTGTTACCCGACTTATCACCCTGCCTACCAGTAGATCTATAATCCGATCCTCTCTGAGCCTGCCTACCTTGGTCATAACCTCGATTAAACTTTCCCCTGTTATCATACTGACGGTCTGAACGACCGCGGTGATCATAATTCTGTTCAGCACGACCCTGATAGCCAGAACCCTTATCTTGCTGCCCTTAACTCCTGTTCTGGATGCGGTCACCATCCCTACTCCTCTTGTTGGAATTTCCACCCTCATGCAAAAGTTCAATAGTGCGTGCCGCATCACAAGCCAGCGACACATCAGCATAGTCGGTATTAACAATACGATCCAGCACCCAACGTTTCAAACCCCACTTATAATGACGAGCCTGTCTAGTTGCATCTCCTGTAACAGTAGGCCCCACAAAACTGGCCAACATGAGAAAACGTTCGATATACTCTGCCGCATTCTCCAGCTCTTCCTGATAAATAGCACCATACTCTCTCTCAAATCGCTGCTGTTCCGAGAGAGGGTTAAACCTTTTGTAGAAGGCCTCACGAAATGCCACCCAAGTACAAGTCTCAACAAAATCAGCACTCTTCGCCTGAATATACGACGTCCACCAGTTAAGGGCGTCGACGTCAAACTTGAAAGCTGCTAGACGAGCTTTCACCCCATCCGGACAACCAATTACCTGAAACAATTTCTCACAGTGGTTAATCCAATCACTCGCTGCAGTCGGAGTGGTAGCTGACAAGAAGGAATTTGGTTTCAGCTTGTTGAAGCATTCAATCCACACATGAATGCCCTCGTTGCTGCTTCCAGCCCCATCATTACGCTCGTTACGCATATTCTGAATAGCAGCAGCAACGGCTTGAGCAACAATCTCCTCGATATTGGGAGGGTTAGCATCACCACCTGTGTTTCTAGTGTTCACCATCTAAAACGATACCAAGATTAGCAAAAGACGAACAATATAAAGACGAAATGGAAAGACGAAACGAAATCCTAGTGTCTACCCAATCCTCACAGGTCAAGGCCTAAGCCGCAAGAATCCAAACCTGTAGCTCTGATACCATAAATTGTAACGCCCCAACCCGGCAAGGGTAGAAACATTACAATATGGTTTCATATCAGATACACACAAGTCCAAGATCAAACAGTGGAAGTCTTAAATAAAAGTCATCAAAAGTAAATCATCGGGGACTTAAACAACATCCATGCCCCGGAAACAAACAAAACCAAGTACAAGTACAAATTCCAAAATCCAAGAAATAATAATAAGAAAAAGTTCCATTTATTCAAGACAAAGCTCTAGGGTAAGTCCACACTCTCTCATCCCAAAGCCAACCCCGCAAATCTAGCTTAAGTACCTGCCGCATGGAAAAGAAAACGCGGCTGAGCATAAAGAGCTCAGTGAACAGATATGAAGATAACAAGCAACAAGAAATAATAAGATAATCAAGGAACAAGAGAATAGATTTACATATGGTGTCAAAGGGTAAACAAGGGATTTCCAAGGTCAAGTATGAAAAGATTATCAAGTTATATATCAAGGATTATCAAGTTGAATATCAAGAGATAACAAGTTTTAATATCAAGATTACCAAGTCGAATATCAAGAGTCAACAAGTTTTAATATCAAGATTATCAAGTTTCAAGGATTCAATATTTAACCCCCAGGCACAAACAAGTATCAAGTCAAGTATATATATCAAGTCAAGTAACCCAAGATGGAGTAGTTAGCTCCCAAGATGTGAGGGGCTGCAATGCACACAAGCCCAGTCACCAAGTAATATATCATGTTGCCCAAATCATAATCAAGATGGCCGTAGCCCAAGCAAGTAACAAGTCAAGACAAGACTAGGATGCATCCATGCGCCCCTGCAGGCCAATAATAATAATAACAATAATAATAGCAGCAGTCGATAACAAGAATCAGGGACGGTGGGGGACATCTCTCCAGCCCACTAGAGTACACAACATTGGTGCATCAATGCTATGGTTGTGGCTACTCCACGACAAGTAGCTCCTGGGTAAAATACTGAATGGTCAAGGGGTCAAGGTTCATTATCAAGTACAAGTGGTCAAGTCATAATCATAGGTTCAAGTCAAGGTTCAAGTCAAAGGTTCAATATCAAGAGTCCAATATCAAGGGTCAATATCAAGGGTTCAATCAAGTAATATAAAAGAGAGAGAGAAGAGTCATGAGAGAGAAACAAGTGTACTCTTGCTGAAAGAGCACGGAATATCTGTACCTTATTCAAATGCACAAGCAAAGGAAGACAAGTCAAAAGGTGGTTACTCCCGCTTCACGAAACCTATACGAATATCATACCAAGTATTACTTAACATTCATATTGAATTAGATTACTTATTATCGTATGCTTTCTATTTTTAAGTAAGTTTCCCCGAATTAGTTATTTAATACTTTTAAAGGTATAATTGACAATTAATAACATTTAAGGGCTAAAATGATATTTATAATAGTTTCGAGTTAATTATATCAATTTAGGGTCCAAATGTAAATTATCAAAATTAAATATTAAAAATGTCAATTAAAATTTATTTTAAAGTTTAATTTATAAATTTATATTAAGATAATAATTTTAGA
>LBNU01038272.1:12088-26798 GCA_014162995.1 Artemisia annua | reverse complement strand
GACACAAGGATGAACATGGGTTTATGTATCATGAGAGATGGTTTGATTTTCAGGGATTTAAGTTTTGGTGGTGATGACGCACTTAGTGGAATGTAGGGAATGGTTACATGGTTGAATCTTCTCGTGAAGATGACTCGGTGGATTTATTGGTTAAGATGGAAAATGAGGATCAAGTGGAAATGACTAGGTGGAAGCGAAAGAGTGATGTTCAAGGAAGGTGGTGGTGACACTTTTGGTGGTGTTGACACTTTTGGTGGTGGTGACACTTGTGAGTTGGGATATCCATTGATGGATAGAGATGAAGATGTGGTGGAGGATATTTTAGATGGTACATAAGGTGTACTAGGATATGAAATTAGAGGTTGAGGTGATGGAGTTTTGAGGTTGAGGTTGAAGTTTTTGGTTTCTTTGAGGGCATAGAAATGGTGGATGACTCGAGATTAGTAGTGTAAAGGATGACTCGGTTTTTCATTTCACATTGGTGGTGGAAATTTTGACAAGGAAGAGATTGATTGTGGGTAAATGGAGGTATATTTTTGGAAGTAAGAATGTTGGAGAATTTGGTGATGTGATGTGGGTTTAGGTTTAAGGTAGAAGGATATATGTGAGTGGTGTGTTTTCCCTTCCCATTAAATCCGTGCTCATCCGGACATATAGTGTGACACAAATAAAGACAAACCATCATGAAAATGATGATCTTGACAATGACACGATGGATGAAGGATAAAGTACAATGAGGTTTTTCTAAGGGTGGACGGAAGGTGTTTGACATCTATATAATAATAGAGTCATGACTCAAGAAATAGACATGAACAATGAGTGACATTTTAATTCGCATTTCGCTAATTAAAAATACTTAAACATTTCGGATGAAATATTTAAGTTGTCAGATTAGAGGTATTAGATTACTATCTAACTATCTCTTGACAAATGAGTGGATTGTTTGGAAGGGAACAAGATGATGAATAAGGAAGTGAGTATGCATGAAGACTCTAGGACACTTAAGACATTTTTCAGACTATAATGGCCTATCGGATTGTGACACTAAGGTTCTCATGAAAAAAGGGTGTAAGATCTAAAGGCAAGAAATATATACCTAGATGGATGAGACATATAGAGTCAAGCATGTAAAGGCATTTAGGCATGTATCATAAGTAAAAAACTATATCATGTCAAAATAGTTATAGAAAGACAATAACTATTATAATAAACATGCATTCAATAACTAAGCAAATAATTATGAAGGCATATGATCAAATCACGTAGAAGCAAATAAACATCTAGAAATATCATATGTGCGAGATGCCATAAATCTAGGAGTGAAAAATTCTAATGTGAGGCAACGTTCATAAAAGTAAACTAGCGTTAGGTATATTTAGGAAGAACCATTTAATCAAGTTGGAGAATGAGTATGAGACTATTACTAGTGGTGCTCAATTAAGGCTAAACACGACCATTTTTACGGGTTACACACACCCAACTTCTCATATAGAAGCAATTCAACCGTTAGGTTAAATTGATTTTCTAGTCAATAGATTCTCCAGTAGTCATTCTCCTTTTAGAAGAAATTGAGTTCCTAAATTTACCTAACGAAGGGTACCAAATATGAAGTTTGCTAGATTCACGAATACTTGGCTTAATGTGACTCAAACATCATGTTTTATGAAGGTAAATCTAGATGTATTTTACTCACGATCTCAATAGCGATGTGTTGAATGTTTAGATAAGAGTAAACAAAATGTTTTAATCTTTTGTTCATGATTTACCGGTTGTTTGGTTTTGATGGCATATTACTAGATTTAATAAATGTGCTTGATTTAAGAATGCTCCTTAGCATATCTTGTGAAATGTATCTCATTAAGATTATTTATCTTAAATGTGTTTGTAATTCTCAAATGGTATTAAAACTAGATATTTTTATATTCTTAAAAATACTATTTTCAATGATTTTTGCCAATGTTGTATAACATAATTTAACTAGTATTTGAAAAGTTGAATTTTACTTGTTTATGCCTTGTGACAAGTTATTTTTCAATTCTAATAATTTATATTATTTTAAAAGGAATATGTAGTGCATTGCCTTGTAACACAACTATTCATGCTACAAAGAAAATGAAATACATAAAATATATAGTGTGTATTATTCTTAAATGTTTATTTTAGCTTGGAGTGATGATTTTAAGTAGTGTGAGCAAAGTTTACATATGTTGTTAGTTTGCTCATATTTGGTTTTCCGGAGATGACACATTTATCCATTGTACTACAATGTAAATTTCTTGAATATTTCGGATGAAACATCCAAGTTGTCAATCCTACTTCAATGTATATTTTATGAATGTGTTTGCTAAATATTTGCAACACAACTATTGAACAAGTAGACTCAATATGACATCATATTCACAAGTGTGAGTTATGATCCGATGTATATTCTTATCGTCTTGGAAAAGGATTTTGTTATTTTCATATCAATCGAGTGTGATTGAGTATGTAGATTCAAGACTATATCCTTTGTTGTAATTTGATATAATCTTGAAACTAAGCAAATAACAATCAATTTCTTGTCCACACTCAAAAACATATCAATTAGATTTGATAAATATATCAACCATAATTTGAATAATGTATTGATATAATATCAAGATCTTTCTTGACCCTCACGAACACTCATTTTAAATAAATATATATTTTGGTAGTGTGTTCCATTAATCCTAAGATTATTTATAAATGAGGTTAGTGAATGATTGAAAGTTGACTTATTACTACATGATTGTTATATGTTTTGTTTATTTGAAAACTATTCATTGTTGCGTATAATAACACACTTAGATTTTGAAAATACATTTTCTTTTTATATAACTAATAATGTTTTTTCAAAAGATTCAATTTCTCTTATTTAAACAACCTAAGGTAAAACAAGGTAGTTTGTTGAAAGTGTTTAAGTGTGTTGTTGAGAATAGATTAAATTGTTTGAAATATTTAGGTGACTAAATTTAACTCATTTACAAGATGTTTGAGTAACATTAAGCCATCTATACCTGTATGCAATGCAAGCATATAACGACAATCCTAACCCAAGAAATCTAGCATAAGATCTAGTTAAGTATAAACCGGAAAACTAGCTATAAACTAATAGAGCACATATGCTTAGATACATAATTAGCTAAACTTCAAATAGCAACAATTATCTAATATATTCAATTTAAGAAAATAAAATAATAAAGAAGTTCACATAACACATAAAACACTTGTCGTCGTTTTGTGTATTATATACACCAATGTTTACTTAGCTCGATTATATTTGAAAATAAAATAGTTTCTTCCCCATTATATAATTTAATTAAGATCAATATTTTGATAACATAAATACTTAATTTTTCAAAAGTATATCAACTAGGAATGCCCAACTTGAAGGAAAAGGTAAACCAAAAGTTTTACGTTAAAACGAGACACAAATGTTTGACCACCATGTAGTATTTTGCCTTTCTGACAAATTTAACTTTGAAATAATTATTTTTAAGTATTTTTAAATGAAAGTAGACTCAATTACCTTTAAAACGCCAGGTGGCACGACTTCTACGGACTTATGGTTAATTTTATATGATTTTTCAAAGTTTCTGAAAAACTGTCGAACAGACAGGCGGACCCCTTCATTTTAAGGGGGCCGCTCAGTATTTAAGGGGGCCGCCCAGAAAATTAAGGGGGCCGCCCATCATGTACTCAAAATTTTATTTTTTGTAAAAAATTGTTTTCTGACTTTGCGGAAAGATGTGTAACTTCCTGATTTTTGATACCGAACATATAACACTTATTTTAAGCATAATATTATTTCGAGCTAGTATAATTAGTGTATATAACATCAAAACTAATACAAGTTAATCAACAAAACACTTTTCATATTTAATCCTCCTTAATAGATAATTTGATACATGGATCGTACTCAATTTTTAAAACCATTTGTTTTGAAAATTAGAGCGACGTGGCTCTTGATACCAATTGTGGAAAACTAGAAGGGGGGGTTGAATAGTTTTCCCCTCTTTTTCGTTTTATAAAATGTTTGTTTGAAAAACCTTCAATTAGAGTTTATTATGAAAACAATATATAATCAATATGATTAATTATATATTTGTACTTTTGAGTTTGTTTTCAAAACTTAGTTTTATGAATAAAGCTTTGGTTGATCTTTATGTGAATATGTTTTCCTTTTGAAATCTTAAAACGTTTTGTATCAAATCATCTATTAAGTTAAACTCAATATGAGGAGTGTGAATAATAATGTAGTCGATCATATCATATAATTATGCACATCATCACAATATTAACTTGCAACTATAACACAATCAATCATCATGACAATATAAGCAACACCCAACACATATATGCAAGCATAGATATAAAGCGATAAATGCAAGAGTAAATGTAAAGAGATAAGAGAAAGAAGATGCAAACCGGACACGATGATTTATAGTGGTTCGGCTACAAGGTCTCCTTCCTTGCCCTACTCCACTCCCCGAGTCACCTACTCGAGAGTTTTCTTCACTACTCAACAAGCTCCCTTTTGGCGGAGAAAACCTTACACAACGTTGCTTACATTATTTAACGACACTAAGCTAAATGTCGGGTTCTAATAGTAGCTAGAACCAATCTCACGACACGACTTCAATCACTACACAACTTCTTCACACTTCACGACTTCTTCACGACTTCACGACTTCATGACTTCTTGACTCCTTCCAAACTAACCAGTCAACCAGGTGTGGTCAACTAAGTCAAATGAGGGAGAGAGAGATCAATTTATGATCCGGTGTAAGCACAGTGTATTCCCGGGTCGTTATATCCCGACGAGATTGAAATAGTATTTGGAAAAACGTTTTGGAATGAGTAATCAGGAATAGTAACCAGAAAGAGATTTTGATTGATTGTTTGGAGTTGTTTATACTAAGAAAAGGATAAATAATAAAATTTTACACTACAGGGAAACAGAATTAGGCTTGGGGAAAACCTAATACAGACAGACTAATCACGTAAATGGAAAAAGGTAAGATCTAAACAATTAAAAACTAGAAGGGGTAAAAATGAAACTTTTACAAACTTAAAATTGAAAAGAAAATTAAATTAAAAAGAAAATTATTTTTTTTATTTTTTTAATATTAAAATATTAATTAATTAATAAAACTATTTAAAACTTAATAAAAACTAATTAAAGTTAAACTAAAAATGATTAAGATTACAAAATTACACTAAAAATTTGCAAAATTAATTTCTAAAAATCTAAAATGACTTAAAAGAAATATAAAAATTGAAAATAAATATTTTTGTCTTATTGTGGATCTTTTATCAATTAATTACTAAACTATTATATGAAGGTTATTTAAACTAGATTAAATAAGAAAATTACAAAATAAAAGAGAAAATTACAAATCCAATTTTTACAGATTCTAAATAATGTGTACAAGCTAGAAAAATTATAAAAATGGATCTGAGATTAAATTTAAATACTTAAACTATTATCTTTTTGGTTTTTCAAATAAAACTATTTTAATTAAAATTAAATCTAAAAATTACCAAATGAACAGTAGAAATTATGGGAAAATTATCAGAAGTGCTAAATATTATTTAGAACTCATTAAAAATATAAAAATATAATACTGTTTAACAAAATTTATTAAAACTATTTAATTTACTAATATTAACTAATTATTAATTAAACTGTTTTTAATTCTAATAAGTACTAAATGAAAAGGGAAAATTCTAAGAAAATTTATAAAAATACTTTAAGATACTAGGAATTTAAGAAAATTAAGAAAACAGGTAAATACTTAATCAAAATTTGAAAAGAAAAATTAAAATCTAGATTATATTAAATAGAAACTATCACTTTTATTAAAAAGTGATTATTTTTGGATTTTTCTTTTTGACAGAAGTTTATATGATGAAAATAAGTAACTTTTGTGAAAACACTTTTTGTGAAACTCAAAATTAAGCACTTTGGAAGCTTATGATTCTCACAGATTATGTAAATGGAAATTTAAAGATGAAAAAGCACTTAATAAGCTAAAAGGGCTGAACAAAGGACCAAATAATCTACAAACAACTTATATGAACTGTAAAGAAGCTAAAACATGCAAAATAACACACTGAATAAGCCACAATAAGCAAATAAGCAAATCAAAAATCCCTATGAGCACTGTACTGCACACAGAAATAGGACAAGGTTCAAGCTAGTACCAACCCTAGTATATAAGCTTGGAGATGAATCACAAGCCTAGAAACTTGGAGAGTGGCTGGTTAGCTTCTTATAGAACCAAAAATCACAAGCTGAGCTTAAGAATTGAGCTTTTGGTGAGCTTGTGAAGTTGCTCTCATATACTGATGAGTCAGTATATAGAGTTTGGTGAGGGAATTTTGATGGAGCAAATTAAGCTGTGTAAAAAGCTCTAAAGTGAAAAGTGATTATTTGCACAAGTAGCTGGCCAGATGGACTTTTCAAAACAACAAGAATTAAAAGCTAACATGAATTAAAAAAGATTTTGCAAGCTTATGAAAATGGGGTTACACTGGACAAATGGTGGTGCAGGGGAGGTAAAACCTCACACATGCAACTTTGAGAGTAAAATTTAATGAGCAAATGCAATCCAATCTCAGATTTTCTTTTTGAATTAGGTAAACAAGCTACTGAATATTTTAAAACAACAAAGATTACTTATTTCCAAACTCTAATAAATCCTACAGATCATAAAGAAAAAGTCACCATTTTGACAGATACAACTTTTTGACTTTTTGATTTTTTGAACTAGGTTGACTTTGGTGAGATTCTAAAGCTCCTAAGTGACTTAATAGGTTGTTAATGGTTAAAATGAAAGTGGTTTAAGCTTTGTTAACAACTTTTGCACCAAATGAATGATTATGGAACCAAAAATTTTGACAGAGAACAAATGATTTGAGATCAAAGGTATTTTTGACTTTCTGTGTTCTAGGTACAAATTTTATGACCAATACCACTCTAATATGACCTTAAGTAGCTGTTGGTACAAACAAAGGCACAAATGAACACAGAGATCATGCAACACAGATCCAAACAAACACTCTTTTAACACACTGTGTTAATACAAATATCGCCTAAAAACGTTATTTATATTTTATGGTCTTTGCTAAGTTTTGTTAATGACAAAGTACAAACTTTAGCTTATAAGTAATTCATCACTTTAGTTTTAAGTCTTGTATAAACTAGACTTAACATTTCTTTTTAAACATAATCATAGTTTTTATTTCTTTAAAAAGAAATTGTCACATCACATTAATAGAAAGTTTATGTGTTTGACCATCTTTGGTTCTTACACACTTTTGGAAGTATTCCACATTGAGTCAATGCATAAGTTGATGTGACCTTGTGTGTCATAACATAGTCTTTACTTCCATAAAAAGAAAGTGTCACATCTCATCAATGTGCACTTATAGTAAGTTTGTGTGTTTGACCATCTTTGGTTCTTACACAACTTTGGAAGTACTCCTCATTGAGTCAATGCATGATATAGATTGATGTGACCTTGTTTGTCTTGGAGGGATTTACTTTGTGTGCAAGTTTGGACATGTCAGTTCTGGCGGAACCCTGGGGGTACACGGGCGGAACCCTTCTGAGGGTGCCGCCGTTTCCGCCAGAGCTGACACTTGGTTGTCTATAAATACCAAACAACTTGCAAGAAATCCCTCATCACTTTAGGCTATATTATTCACATATCCTCTCATCTAACTCAGTAACATTTGACTTGTGTGATTCTCTAATGTAGCAAAGGAGTTCACAAGTTCATCCAAGAAGTTACAAGTTTCAACTCATAAGTTGCAAGACTTGTTATCTTTGTTGTGTATAGACTTCGGTAGTTTATACGTTAGTTGTATCATGTGTAGAAGTGATCGGTTTGTATTTTAGGCCTCAAAATACATAGTGTGTAGGGAGTGGTTGTACCCGTGTAAAGAACTCGACATCTAGCTTAGTGTCGGTAAAATTGTGTAAGCGACGATGGGAGTGGTTGTACCCGTGTAAAGAACTCGACATCTAGCCTAGTGTCGGTAAAAGGAATTAGGCGACGATAGGTTGGTTCTACCTCGAACTAGAACTCGGTATCTAGCTTTGTACCGGAAAAAGTGTAAGCGACGATTGTAAAGGTTTCTCCACCGAGAAGGAGTTTGTTGACTAGTGAAAGAAACTCTCGAGTTGGATACTCGGGGCGTGGACGTAGGGCAAGGAAAATAGAGTTCCTTGTAGCCGAACCACGATAAATACTCGTGTCATGGTTTGATCGTTTCTTTCTTTATTCTTGCATGCTACGTATTATCTTTTGGTTTACATCTTTGATAGTATCTTTGCTTATATCGTCAATAGTAATAGAAGTATATCATAGATTATAACTTTGATTATACGAAAGTTTTAAAAGGATAATCAACCTAAAAAGCGGTAAACTATTCAACCCCCCTTCTAGTTTTCCACAATTGGCATCAAGAGCTACGTTACTCAAGTTCTTTAAAATATATTGTATTTTAAAACTTGGATCGATCCATGGATTTTGAAAATCTCAAAGAAGGGCAAAAACCACCGCTATTTGAAAAAGAAAACTTTCTTGAATGGAAAAGTAAATTTGAAAACTATGTGAGATCAATTGATCAAGATCTTTGGCATATTATTTCTATTGATGATTTCAAACCAACGAACACGAGTTTTGAAAATCAAAATGATTTTTCCAAACTTGATAAAAACACTAAAGCTAAGATAATGATTTGTAAAGCTTTAACAAGAGTCGAATATGAAAGAGTGTTAGTTTGTCAAACGGCTAATGATATTTGGAAAAATTTATTAAATCATCATCAAGAAATATGTCAAGTCAAAGATGATCAATTTGATCTTACATATGAGTTAGAAGTTCTAGAAAAACTAATAGATAGGCATTTACTAGAAGTGAATACATGTACTACTAGTTTAAATGTTTTCAATGAAGGTACAAGTGAAGATGAGTACATATGTCAAAGAGAAATTGCTTGTGAATCATGGAGCGACACGGATGTAGACGATGATGATCATCCGATTAGTGATTCTCAATTTATTGAAACAACAAGCAAGGTACATGTTGAAACCAAACATTTTTGCTTCGACACTTTTCTCTTAGAATTTTCTAAACTAGAAAATGAGTCTAAACTCTTAGGCAACATGAACCTAAAAACTATCTTTAACGATGAGTCTTCAAAATCCCTTGGGAACAATTTTGAAAAGGAAATCTTGTTAGAAGATAAAATGTCTAGACTTGAGAGTAATGTTGAAATTGATCTAGAATGTAAAATATGTCTAGATTACAAACATGAGATTAAAAAGCAAAATGAGAAAGGGAAAATGTTATCTAAATTTGATGAAAGCTCAAAATCTCTTGAAAGATTGTTGAGAAGTCAAAAGTTGTTTAGAGATAAAACCGGATTAGGATTTAACTCAAAATCACCATCAACAAGTAAAACAAAGAAAGTAAACTTTGTTAAACCTAGAAAAGAGATTTAGAGTTAATTTTAACCTCTAAATAGAAACTCATGACAAAAGGATTAAGAACTTCATATTCTATGATTTTATATGATTATCTAACCCTCTTGGACACATGAGCAATTGAGCTTTCAAGTGTATCGTCAAACCAAGATCTTACGCTTTGAGCTTATCATCTTGATAGCATCTCTATGCAAATTAAAAGGTACACTTTACTTCAACTTGCCTTTTGATTGTCTCTTGCTTCTTGCATTATGTGTTATAGTATGTGTTATTGGTAGTGTGTATCCCTATGTGTTTATGTGCTATTAGGAATAACTAAGATTAAAATTCTCTACGTAGAGGAATTTCATCTTTAGTACTAGTAGGAGATATAAGGTGGATTCGGTTCCTTAACCGTCAAGAGATTAACATGAGAAACTCTTGAGTGAGTCTCACTTAACTCTTGCTCACAAGCGAGCTAACTAAGAATCTCCTAAAGTGATAATATGTCTTGCACTTTTGTGATGCTTGCTATACAACATTCCTAAACTCCACACTTTGAGTCCTAAATCATGATTTACTTCAATCACTCGTTTATGATAATTTCACAATAAAACACGTAAGGTGAAACAAGTCACATGAAGTATAAATTAGGATGCATGGAAGAAAGTGAGTTTTCAACATCTTGGATTTACACATTAAAAGTGACACTTAGTCATATGATGTTGTATCTCTTGGACTTTTTCATAAACCAATAAAGTTCACAATGTTTTATGAAAGGAAACCTAAAGAGTCGAGGAGTCGTTGAATTGAACATTTAACGAAAGACCACCTCCTTCTAAGATATCATCTTCGGTAGATGATGACTTAGTCGAAAGTCCAACAATGGTAAGACAAGTAAGTAAAGTAAAATGACAAGGAAGATGAACTATTAAAAGAAATAAACATAGATGTTTAAAATCCTTAAGTCATATGCTAACGAGTGACACAACATTAAGGTTAAAGGTCACAATGTAAGCAATGTTGTCTTACCTCGAGTCAAACATTGAATCAAGTAATATTGACCTTGGTCATATGTCGTGAGTCATGAGTCTTTGATTAAATCAAGCAAATGTGATAAAAACAAGCTTTTGGACATTAGAGTAACACTACAAGTTTTAACAAATTAGACCTTTCAAAAATGGATTGTGTGAATGTAGTGTCAACAATTGAAAGACTCTTTGATAACAAAAGCAAGCTCCAAAAGCAAGAAATTATCACTCAAAGACATTCCTAATTACTCTCTTGTTCTCAATAGTTAAGTAGTTGATGACTTATCAAGAATGAGATTAGTAAATCCGTAGGTAAAACTAAACATAGAGAAATGTTCGGAAGACTACTTGTTTTCATAACAATTAGATTCGACATTATGTTTGGTGCTTATCTATGTACACGTTTTAGAAAAGAATCTAAAACATCCAATTTGGAAGAAAGTGTTTGGATGCGTCAAAAGAAACTACACAAAGAATTATGGTATCCCAAAAGAACGGGAATAGAAACCATAAGTGTACACCAAGTCGAATTATGACGGTAATTAAGATAAGAGAAAGAGCACAAGTTGTACTTGCACTTTTATTCTTCATTATCAAATGATTCTCAAAGGAGCTTAAAGCTTTCAAAACAACATTGGACGAAGAAGCATGTCAACAAACTCCTTGAAGATCAAGCAAACTCACGACAACGACGGAACCCCTCGTTTCAACATAGGAAGCGTCAACGTCAGCGTCTATCCAATCCATTATGCTCTTAGCATGACATAATGAGATCCTTCGTCTTAGTATTGGTAAAAAATGTTCATTGAGGAACATCTCAACCAATATCGTTTATTCCGATAACCACATTGGTAGACATCCATTCGAAACCTCTTGGATTAGGATCTTTCAACTTTCCTAGACCTAGTTTAGGACTTATGAAACCTAAAACCTTAGTTTTGAATCCTAGAGTGTGATCACAATAAACACGACAAAATTCCTTTGTTTTGCTGCTGAACTGGCGGAACCCTCAGCCCATACGGGCGGAACCAAATATTTGGTTCCGCCATTTCCGCCGAACCTGCAGTCTATTTTATTTTATATTCAAAACCAAACACCCTCCTAATTCATTCACCAACTTTTCAAACAGCCTCCACCCTCTCAAAAACACATAACCTCACGAATTTTAGGGCTTCCACTCTAATCTCTTCGAATCCAATCAACTTTGTAAGTGTTCTAATCATAATTGGATTTGTAATTTATGTATAACATTTTCATTTTCATTCATCTTAGGGTTCATGCATAAACTTTTGATTCATGAAAAACTTAGTTGAAAACCAATCATGTCTTCCACTAGTTGGTTGTTGTTTCCTTTGTTCATAAAGTTAGCTTTGGTTATTATTTTGTTTTGCCAAACACATCAAGTGTTTTTGTTTCTCAAAAATAATTTTACCATCTAGAACATGATGCTTTACCACATTGTTAAAACAAATAAAAAAAAACGTCATTAAAACATCACTTGCATATTGTCTCTTGAATGCTAAAAGGGATACATAACTAATATGCATTCTCGGGTACATTCAATCGTAGACACATTCAAGTAGGAGCATGTCGGTTATCTTTTGTTTATACAACAAAATTTGCATGACGAAACAATTTGAGCATCTAAATGAGTCAAGATAACCGAGTCTCCATATTGTTTGCATGTAGGAACACATTAGAACATCCACATGGTTAAAAGTCGTTAACATAAAATTTTGTGTTTTCTAGGAATCATCATGCCTTCCGCAATATTCTCCGATCACAAGGATACTCTTAAGTACTTACCCAAACACCATAGAACCCAAGGTCTTTCTCAAGATCAAGTCAAAACCTTTAAGAGTTTAGAAAAACGTTATGTTCATGAAGGGAGAACCATTCACCCATCCTTCTTAGAAGGAACTTCCATTCGCCAAGATCTTGCAACCATTAACTTCGATTGTCTTCTAGACATTGATGAACAAATTTGTCCTAGGTTCATACTTGAGTTCTATGCCACCATTTGTCTCTCTTGTAATGAGTATGGTCAAATGCTCTTGCACTTCGCTATCAACCAACATCAAAACACCATTTCATTAGAACAATTTGCTCAAATCCTAGGCATTCCAAATAGTGGAACTTATCTCTTTACGGATAAATGGCACCTCACAAGTCTTGACACTATAAATTGTGATCCCGCTCATGCCTCTCTTCCTATTAGTAAGGATATACTTCGTGAACATCTTTTCATAAGAACCTCAAACATTAGAAAGGATCGTTGGGGTAATGATGTTAATAAGGATCCGTATGGAATGGAACTAAGTGAGCTTAAACCTCAATTTAGGAAATGGGAAAAGGTACTTAGAGCTAATGTCATAAGCTCTGTAGGAAATAGGGATCATGTTAACACATGTCTTTGTTACATGCTTTATAGCATCTCCACTAGACAACCCTTCAACTTAGCCTATTACATGGCTAGAAAAATGGCTAACATACCGTTCAATAGCAAAAACGCTCTCCCTTATGGTATGCTTCTCACCCGTCTCTTTAGAGCCATTTCACCAATCCCACCTAATAACAAAGGAATCCGCCTTGATTACTCCCTTGTTCCTCACATCTTTGTGCCTCTTAGTGATGAGAGAGTTTCTAAGAGACAAGGAAGGCTTCTTCGATCTCCTTCACCCTCATCTTCATCAATGAGTGATGATGATGGACTTCCAAATGATGAGGGACTTTCAAACTCTAGACTCACCTCCTTTAGTCTACCCTCAACATCTTCCTACATTATCGAATGAGTCCGAAGAATTCAAACAAACAAAAGGAATGTGGAAATGCATTGCAAGGTACATGGGAAAGATGAAGAAGAAGTTGGATAGCTTGTGTGACAAAGCTTAAGGAGTGTTTGGCACTAGTTGCTTTTAGAACGTTGTAGACGTTAAACTATGTGTTTCTTGTTAAACTTTCATGTTATTTGCTTGTATGCATTATTACTTGTGTTTGACAATGTTTATGTCTCATTACTTGCGTTAAATGATGATGTTTGTTCTTGTTGAATTTTCATATTTGTGTTATTATTACTAAATATGGAAATATTCGCTAGCCCCCGGTCTAAGTCCAATAAGACGAGTGTCTTGATGTCAAATTTTTGTATTTCCTAACCCGCTATACATTATATTTTTAATTTCAAGAGTTTTCAAAAAATTTGAAAATCATCTTACGGGTCAAAAACGTGGACTGCCTCATTTTTGAGGTCTGGCGGAACTGACGGAACCCTCAAAAAGGTTCCGCCAGTGCATTTCCTGGGTAAACCCATATTTGGCCCAACGGAACACACGGAACCCTCAGGAGGGTTCCGCCTGTGTAACCCGAAGGTTCCGCCATTCCACTGCAGAAAATTAGTCTTGTCTTTCAAAATTTCACAAATCATTAAACATCCAATGCTTTCCTTTAGTGAGAAACTATCTTCCTAACACTTCATCAAACACATAAAAACCATTTTCACCCATTAGAACCATTTGGAAACCACTTCCTGCCAAAATTCAAATTAAAAAACCAAATAACCCAAGGAACCCTCACAAAGGATCTGATGAGACGAAAAGTGTTACGATTTTAGGGGGTCATTTAAGCCCTAATTCGTATAAATGTGATAAAATATTGCCCTAAATCGTTCCTTTTGTCATTTTAGGTACTTTTGAGAGGAATTCTGGAAAACATGCATATTCGGACATTTTTGGAGCATAAAAGTGAAGAAAACGACAAAGTCTCAAAAGAGGGTGATTTATAACCTGACGGCGTGAGAAGTCACAAGGTGACGCCGTCAGAAAGCTTTGACAAAAGAGTGGAAATCAATTTTCAAATGACGGGCCAGAGGAATTAACACCTGACGCCGTCAGGTGTTAGGAAAAGTAGGCCGTCAGGAGTAAAGTTAAAGAGTGACGGCCCAGAAGAGTATATAAGGTGACGGCGTCAGAAGTGGATCTAGGCCATCCGAGAAACTTATTGGCGGCGAGCTGACGGCGTCAGCCCTTATAACCTGACGCCGTCAGAGTGTAAAATCTATATATAGTTTTCTAATTTTCATTCATTAGGGTGAAACTGTGTGGAGAACTTTTAGGGAAAACCCTAAGGTCGAATTTCCTGTACTTTTTAGGGTTTCCAACCCTTGGAACCCTCATGCTTAATTAAA
>LBNU01038271.1:171005-186663 GCA_014162995.1 Artemisia annua | reverse complement strand
TAATAATTCTTTTTCCGTAGTGGTGTAATGTGTTTGAGCTTCGGTCATTGTTTTGCTTGCATAGTGTATTGGCTGAAAATGTTTGGTTTTGCGTTGCCCCAGGACTGCACCGATAGCAAAATCGCTTGCATCGCACATTAGTTCAAATGGCAAGTCCCAGTCGGGGGCAACAAGAATCGGTGCTTCCGTAAGCTTTTTCTTTAATGTTTCAAAAGCTTCGATGCACTCGGGGAGAAGATGAAAGGAGCATCCTTCTCGAGGAGATGGGTCATAGGCCGGGCGATTTTAGAAAAATCTTGGATGAATCTACGATAAAATCCGGCATGACCCAAAAAACTCCTAACACCTTTGACGGTAGTGGGATGAGGTAATTTGGCAATGACATCAACCTTAGCTCTGTCCACCTCAATCCCGTTCTTGGAAATCTTATGGCCGAGGACAATGCCCTCTTTGACCATAAAATGGCTCTTCTCCCAATTTAGACAAAGATTGGTGTCTTCACACCGTTTTAACATAGTGTCCAAATGGGAGAGACAAGTCTGAAAAGAATCCCCAATGACCGAGAAGTCATCCATGAAGACTTCCATCGTTTTCCCGATCATATCGGAAAATATAGCCATCATACACCTTTGAAACGTGCCCGGAGCATTACATAAGCCAAAAGGCATACGTTTATAAGCAAATGTTCCATAAGGGCACGTAAAGGTGGTTTTCTCTTGATCCTGAGGATCAATAGGGATCTGAAAGTAACCCGAGAAACCGTCGAGGAAACAATAGTACTCATTCCCCGCCAATCTCTCAAGCATTTGGTCCATGAAGGGTAGAGGAAAATGGTCTTTACGGGTGGCTTCATTCAATTTGCGATAGTCAATGCAGACTCGCCACCCAGTAACCAATCGAGTTGGAATCAACTCGTTATCTTCATTCGTGACAACAGTAATGCCACCCTTTTTTGGAACGCAGTGGATGGGACTAACCCAAGGACTATCCGAGATGGGATAAATCAATCCGGCATCAAGAAGTTTTAAAACCTCTTGTTTGATAACCTCATGAATTTTTGGATTCACCCGTCTCTGATGTTGGACTGCCGGCTTGAAGTCATCCTCCATTAAAATCTTGTGAGTACAAAATTCAGGGTTAATACCCTTGATGTCGGAGAGTTTCCAAGCAATTGCTTGCTTGTGTGACTTCAAGACCTTTATGAGAGCAGATTTTTCCTCCACACTCAAGTCTTTAGCAATTATGACGGGCAATTTATCATCACCCTCCAAAAATGCGTACTCGAGATGAGGAGGTAACTCCTTGAGTTCGACCTCGGGAAATTCTTCAGTTTTCTCAACTGACTTGATTTCCTCATTATGAAGTTCTACGGGAGGGAGGGGAGGAGAATTGTCCTGATTCAACAATTTCTCGAGGAGAAGAAGATCTCCCTCCAGATCAATCTCATTGTTATCAATTCCATCTGGAACTGAATCACTTTTGAGAAAAGCTTCGACCTCTTCCAAAAGGAAATCACTTCCCTCAAACGGAGTGAGAGAAGGGGAAGAGTCGGAAATTATAGGATGAGAAGACGGAGTGGATTCACCACCCGAAGAATTATGAACATAACCAAGAACTTCTTGAGCGTACTCCTCTGAAGCAACATCAATGACATCTATTCGGTTAACCGAGTTAGAGTCGTAATTTTAGGAGTACCTCGAAGTTTGGTCAAGATTAAAGGTTATGGCTTCATTACCCACACGTAATGTAATTTCTTGCTCGAATACATCAATGAGAGCTCGACCCGTTCTCAGGAATCCTCGTCCAACAATTAGAGGAACCCGTGGGTCAGCATCAAAATCGACAACCACAAAGTCAGCTGGGAATTGGAACTTTCCTACTTTCACGAATACGTCCTCAGCAATGCCAAGAGGACGAGAAATCGAACGATCTGCAAGCTCTAAAGTCATGCATGTAGGAGTGAGTTCCGGAAGAGAAAGTCTCCTCCACACTGAATAAGGCATCAGGTTAATGCTTGCGCCAAGATCAGCCAAGGCAAAGCATTCAACCATTCCTGGGAATACACAAGGTAAGAGAAATTTCCCAGGGTCTTCAAGCTTTTCGGGAAGCTTCTTTAACAAAACTGCTGAGCAGTTTTCGTTAAGCGGAGTTTTTGCCATTTCAAACAACTTTTCTTTGTTACTTAACAAGTGTTTGAGTGTGGATGCAAACTTGGGCATCAGAAGGATAGCATCCGTGAAGCTTATGTCAAAGTGTAATTCTTGGAAAATCTGAAAGAATTTATCCATTTGATGACTTGCTTTTTCTCGGAGCTTTTGTTCATTCAATCGTGATGGGTAAGGAATAGAAGTTTTGGATTTTGGGTCCTCAGCCGGAGTTACTGGAGGTTCAAAGACGACTCCCGGCTTTGGATTTGTTTTTGGTACATCCTGAGGATGGACGTGTGCTGTACTTTGTGGGCTTGCAACTTGCACTTTGTCTTTGTCGCCTCAGGCTCGCGTTCCACTACCTTTGGAGGAGAGGAAGAAGAGGTAGTAGGAATCGCGGGTTCATCATATGAAGCACCACTCCTGGTTGTGATCGCCTTAGCATCGCCCCTCGGGTTAGCGATCGTGTTGCTCGGAAGTTGTCCTGAGCCCGAGGGTCGATCATTTAAAGACTTCTTGATCTCAGAAATCTGGCTGACCAATAACCGATTCATTTCCTCTTGGGATTTCATGAATTGTTTCAACAACTCATCAGATGACGGTCCGGTAGGAACAATAGCTTGAGTTTGAGTAGGAAAATTTTGACCTCGGTTGTTTGGACCTTGGTTCTGAAAATTTCCTTGATTTTGATTATTTCCATGAAAATTCCCTTGATTGGAATGACCCTGACCTTGGTTTCGGTTAAAGTTTCCTTGGTTTTGGAAACCTTGATTTTGAAACCCTTGGTTCTGATTGTGGTAACCATGACCTTGATTGAAATTACCTTGGTTTTGATAACCTTGGTTCGTTCGGTTTTGGTTCTGGAAATTTTGGTTACGGTTTTGAACATTTTGATTTTGATTAAAACCGGGAGGTCCAGGGTAGTGGTTGGGACGATAGTTCGGGTCCATCGGCGGACGAAATTGGTTACTTCCATGATTGGAAGGACCAGCTATCGCATTAGCTTCAAAGGGGTTACCATCGGTGGCCATACAATTGTAATATGCGTGGGGGCCACCACAGGTAACACAGACTTCCACTTTTTTAACTTCAGCAGGAGAAGAAGTTTGTGGAAAAGAGACTTTCTTTTGGTTGGAGAGAACCAAAGCTTGAATGGCTTCCGTGAGTTTGTCAATCTTAGCATCGGTGCTAGACTGACTCACGGGCGATGAAGAAGAAGGACCAACACTCACTTGGGAAACAACCGGTTTGCTTCGTGTAGTGCGGACCTTAGATTTGTTCTCGATGATCGCTAAAGCTTCTTTTGTTGTTTTACTCAGGAAATTACCTCCCGCGGAGGCATTAAGAGAATCCTGATCAGCTTGGCTCACACCATTGTAGAAAGTATCGAGTTGCATCAACTCAGAAAAACCATGGTGAGGACATTTGCGAAGCAATTCCTTAAAACGATCCCACGACTCACTAAATGATTCATCAAATTTCTGAGTGAACTTGATGATCTCATTTTTAAGACTCGTGGTCTTGGAAGGAGGATAGAATTCATTCACAAATTTCTTGACTAAATCCTCCCATGTTTCGATAGAATGAGGGGGTTGTTTTTCAAGCCAAACCCGGGCTTGCCCCTCAAGGGAGAATGGAAAGAGAAGAAGTTTTATTGCTTCAGATGGGACATTCTTGTATTTGATGGTAGATGTAATCTTGTTAAACCATCGAATATGAGCATGAGGATCGTCCCGCTCAAAACCAAAGAATTGACTCTGGGTCACAAGATTCAGTAACCCGGTCTTGAGCTCAAAATTATCAGCCACGATGGCTGGAACAACAATGGCATCTCCGTACCCATCGATGGGTGCCTGGAGAAGCTCACTCATAGGAAGATCTGCCATGACGACAGAACGAGAAGAGACAGTACGAATCTCGGATTCGACTGCGGGTGCAGAACGTCTACGTCGTCTTCGAGGAATCTTAACAAGCTCACGAAATGGGCTCGTAGACCTAGAAGAACGAGTGCGCATGCACTGGAAAAACGAAACCAATTACCAAAGAAAACTTGAAATCTTTTTATTTATTTAACTTTTTCTTTTGTTTTCTTTCTTTTAGTTAACCGATACACCAACCGAAACCTTTTTGCTATAAAAGCTAATCGGGCAACGATTGACTCACGATCATTTTTCTTTTGTTATTATTTGGGAATGGTTTACAACCGCCCTCCTTCAACGGAAGACGGAGGATGTATATTATTTTTTTGGTATTTTTGTTGAATACTTGGTGACAAGTATTCTTTTTCTTTTTCTTATATATATATTAGAAACAAAGAGAAAATATTTTTGTGTTTTTTATGTTTTTGAAAGATGAAAATACGATATATATACGGTAAATATACAAGGGATAGATGATATACACAAGTGGTGTTTCAAAAACACGATACTACAACACGTTCAAGACACGCGACACGCCTCCCCGGCAGCGGCACCAAAAATTGATTGGCTCAGAAACGGTCAACAAAAGTCAACCAATGAATTGGTTAACTAAATTCAACTATCTAAGAGCACAATGCACCAAGGATAGTATAGGAATTCCTCGGGTCGTTTAAAATCCCGATGAGGAGTGAATTGTGTCGAAAACGGTAATGAGATCGAGTGTTTATGAAACGGAATTGGAAAAGTGAAATAGATTTGAATTAAACTACGAGATTACAAATAAAAATGATAAACAATCACTACAAACGATTACTAAAAAAATGAAAACGTTTACAAGTCTAAAAATTATACGTATACGTTTATAAAAACGTCTACGTACAAAAATAAAAGTGAAAACGAAAATCTAAAAATGCCTAGGATATGAAAAACATATTTTTACAATCTAAATGATAAAAGAAAATTTTGAGAAAAAGAAAAATATTTTTTTAACTTTTTAATTATTTATTATTAATTAAAAACTATTTAAACTAAATTTAATTACTAAAAATACTAAACTAGTTTTGAAAATTTCCAAACTTTTTCTAATAATACCTAATAGTGACAGTTAACTACTAAAATTATGAAAAGGGCCAATTGCTTATTAATAAGCAGTGACTACATTGATAAGCTAAAATAAGCTAAAACACTAATACTACTATAAGTAAATAAATTGCAAGTTATAACACTGAGAAGTCCCTAGGGCAACTGGTTTGGCCGTGTGTTTGTGAGGTGTGGAAGTGTGAATGGGGAGACCAGGGTTCGAATCCTTGGCTCCCTTTTTGCTAAATTTTATTTTCTTTTTTTTTTCTTTTGTTTTCTGGTTCAAACAACAACACAACAACAGCAACAATCAAAAAACAACAACAACTAAGATATAACAACAACAACAACAAATGAACAAGAACAATAGCCACAGAATCAAACACAAATCAAGAACATGTAAACAAGAACATAGCCATAACTAATTTTATTTTTCTTTCTTTTTATTTCCTTTTCTGTTTCAACAAACACTACAAAAACAATAATCACAGCAAAAACAACAACAAACAACAACAGCAGCAAGAACAAGATCACACAACAGAAACAATCCTCAATTTCATAAATAAGAACAAAAAAAAGGAATGAAGCAAGCTAGAACAACAAAGTTTGATAATAGGCCAAAACAAGGGGGAAATAAGCAATTGAATAAGCACAAAAGAGAAAAATAAATGCAAATCCCTAAAGACTACCAAGGGGGCTTCCTAAACCAACAAGATTCACACCATTTCACTAATTATTGAACAATCTATAAGCATGAGAAAATTGCTCAAAATCTGTGTGCAGGGGAGTTTTGTGAAAAATTGCTTAATAGATAAGCCAATTTAAGCAGTTTAGAGAGCTCAAATAAATTCAACAAAATTCACCAATGATTTTAAGCAGCCAAATAACAACATCTCAAAAGCACTAAACTTAAATCCTATTATTGAATCCCACAGATAATTCCAAAATTTATTCAAAAATATTTTTATGCAAACTTTTGACTTTTGATGGAACATGCAATATTGACTTATGTGAGATTTGATCCAACTTTACTTACTGAAAATGAAATAATAAGCTGTTATGAAATGGAATTAAGCTATCCTAACAACTTTTGCACACAAAATGATGATTATGGCAACTAGGAAATCACACAGTGAACAATTATCTATACTACTTTATAAAGCATTTGGGACATGCTATAAATAGAAGGCTTAAAATTCAGATTCAACATCTTACTTATAATAGAAAGAATTATAATAATTTTGCTATTAAATCAATATCAATACATAGACATAAAATAGAGGTTACATTACACCCAGAAAATTAAATGTATTGTAACAGCCCATTAGTACCATAAACACTATCTTTATTACCCAGCGCTGGTCCAAATATATAAGCCAACACATTGTAATATCTCATACACACATAAACAAAACTATCGTCCTTCAGCGCTGGTCCAAATATATAAGCCAACATATTGTAATATCTCATACACACATAAACAAAACTATCGTCCTTCAGTCCTTCTCTCTCATCACTTCCGGCCGTACACATGCCACCGGTCCCTTCGCTGCCACCTGTCCCTTCGATGCCGCCATTTTGGTGTGTGGCGATGGTGATGGATGTGTGACGATGGCGAGCAAAGGTGTATGATGCCAGCCATGTTGTTGGTGTTGCTGAGATTTGGTGGTGGTTTCGAGTATGAATAGATTTGTAACGGTTGAAACTTTTTATGGTTTCGAGTATGGTTGATCTTTTAATGTTTTGTGTATGTTTGGATGTGTTGTGTCTGAAATTTGTTACGGTTTCGAGTGTGTGTTTGTAGATCTGATAAGGTCTAGGATCTTGGGTCAATTTTTCCCCGGTCATGGGTTGAATGGGTGACAAGCAGGGGCGGAGGCACATTGAGATGTGTGGGGGGCTGTGCCCTCAATGTTTTCTGCCACAACTTGTATATTTAGTGTAAAAAATTTCATATTTGAGCGTTAATTGGTTGTGGCCTCAGCCTATTCTTTTGATTGCCCTCAACCCGTTGATCTGTTTTGAGCAATCAAAGTTTCTATGGTGGAAGTGTTGTATGTTTTGAGCAATCAAAGTTTCTTTTTTTTTTTTTTTTTTTTTTTTTTTTTTTTTTGGAACAATATTTTATTCAATGTGAGGTTAAATTTAAAAAGTTCTCATTCTTTTAAACTTGTTACATTAGGATCGGACAGTGAAATTTGAGATCATGGGTTTTTCTTTTCCTGTATTTGGAATGGCAAAGACTAAGGGAATGCAAAGGGATACAAATTTGATATTATGATTGCATTAATCTCGCTTGGTTAATCACAAATCAGCTATCGTAATAGTCATTATTTCTTCTGTAATTATGGAGTTTGGTTAAGAGTAAATAACCCAATGCCGTTTTTCTTGAATCGTGATCACATATTATGCATTTTGTTAGTGACCTTAATCTAATTGAATAGCAAATATCTTCATAGTAGAAGATAAAAGCAATACAAATATTAGGATCATGTGGTTATTTTTAGGAACAATATCACAGGGTTAGTGGCTTATGTCACTTTAAAACATTTTGAACCCTGCATTCGAGTTTTCTCCTCAAACTAAGCTACTATTTTCTCATTAAAATCTCTTATATACGCTATAGTTGTTTCCTCGGTAAAAAAATTATCGCTATTTTTCGTGTTTTTGGATTTTGCCACGGTTTAAATTCCGTGCCCTCCATGATCTAAAATCTTGGCTCCGCCACTGGTGACAAGGAAACACATCTTTCAGGAACAGGATGATTGTTATTTCAGATTTAATATCTAACAGGTCGAATGGGTCGTCGAATAGGTTAGAATTGGTCATCAAAAAGAAGAATTCTATGCACTTCTCAATTTAGGTCCGATCATTTTAGGATTGTTGTTCAAATAAAGAAGTTGCAGAAGTTACTTTTTAGGAGAGAAAATTATGAATTAATATTAATATTAATAATTCAATTTCCGAATTTCAAGGGAAAAGGAACTGTGCAAGTGTGCAACACTCGGATATAGCGAAAGTAGAATTTGACTTCTATCTTTTATTTTAAAGGTTATTAAAAACAATAGATTTAATTTAAATTTGTTACTTCACGTACAAAAATGGCAAATTTTTTAATAACACTTGTAAAAAAAAGTTTAATTTTGTTGAAGTTATATGCAAAACAGTGAAAGAAAAAAATCAAAATAGTAAATGCTTGTAACCAAAAAAAATTAAAATACAATTAAGTATATATACATTATTAACTTTCGGTTACATAATTTTAAATTCATATTAAAAACTTCCGGTTACATAATTTTAAATTCATATTAAAGTATAGGTTATTTGTTTTAGTGTAAAAAGGACCATGAAAAGATGATAGATTCGTTTTAGAATGCGATTGTATATAAATTGTTAACGTGGTGAAAGAAAATATGTTGACTTGAGATGGTGAAATCAACCACTACTCTTTTGCAATACTAAAAATTGACACTGTTTTTGTCTTTACAGTATAACCAACTACGACGTGTCATCACTATTACCTTGTTACAAAACACTACGATTGTCGCTTTCTCTCTTTTTGGTTTCGATACATCGCGCATGTACTATTATAATGTATAAAGATGATTTTGATGCTTGAATTGTATTCTATTAAGGATTATTTGGTTATACGGATACCCGCCGCCGCAACGCGCGGGTACCCTGCTAGTANTAGCTTATTCCTAGCTTTTGCACCCCTAGTTTGACCAAAGTCAAACTGTGTTAAGCTTAAGCTTGCACAGAGCTTAATTTTGAGTTCCACCAAAAGTGTTTTCATAAAAAGTGTTCATTTTCAGTGTATAAACAAGTTCCAAAAAGAAATTTCCAAAAATAATCACTTTTTAATAAAAGTGATGGTTTCTATTTAATATTTTTAATTTTTCTTAATTTTCATTTTCTCTTTTTAAATTTAGTTTAATAACAACCTCTTTTTATAATTTTTAAAATTAGTTTGTCACCTTAGGTATTTTTAGTAATTTTCTTAGAATTTTCTTTTTCTGTTTAATATTTATTAGATTTAATATTAGTTAATTTAGTAATTAATTAAAACTGTTAAAGTAATTAATTCTGTATAAATTTATTAAACAGTAGCATCTTTTTATATTTTTCCTAGGTTCTACATAATATTTAGAGTTTTCAGTAATTTTTCTAGAATTTCTACTGTTCATATAGTAATTATTAGATTTAATTTTAATTAAAACAGTTTAATTAGAAAAACCAAAAAGAAATTAGAATAGTTGTTAAATTTTAATCTGATTTTCATTTTTATAATGTTTCTAGCTTTGTCATATTAATTAGAATCTGTAAAAATTAATTTTGTAATTTTCCTTTTTCATTTTCTAATTTTTCCCTTTTAAATAAGTTAATTAGGTTTTAAATATTAATTAAGATTTTAATTTATAAAAAATCCACAAAAAGACAAGAATATTTCTTTTCAATTTTTATAAACATTTTAAGTCATTTTAGGTTTTTAGAAAATAATTTTGTAATTTTCTAAGTTAAATTTGTATTAGAAATCTTTTAGAATTAGTTTAAATAGATTTTTAAGTAAATTAAAATAGTTTATATTAATTAATTAATATTAAATTAGTATAATATTAATAAAATATTTTCTTGTAAGATTTTATTTTTCTTTAATATTATAAGTTTCAAAATTTTCATTTTTCACCTTTTAAGTTTGGAACTTGTCATTTTTAATCCCTGTAGTTTAGAAGTTGTCATTTTTAGTCCCTGTACTTTACTTAATTGCATTTTGTGTTATATCTGTTATTGTGTATTTTTCATTTTAAATTTCAAGCAATCAGTAGTGTAAAAACCAATTCAAATCTTATTCTGGTTACTATTCCCAAGTCACTTATTCCCAAAACGTTTTCCAAACACAATTTCAACCTCGTTGGGATTTTAACGACCCGGGGAAACACTATACTCTCCAGGATTTCATTGCACCTCGTCTCAAGCTTTCAGGGTTTATTTGTTACGGTTAGCCATTCACAAGTGGCTAGCTTGTGTGGCAATACCTGTTGGTTCTGAGACGGGTCAGCCCCCTATAATATCCATTTGGCTAGGGAATCCATCTCTAGTGTTTAACTCAGAAGAGTCATCAATAAGAGATGTTGATAGAAAGTTGGGGGACTAAAACTGCCAATTCTGCAAACTTTGCTTATTTTTCATTTGTTTTTAAACATTTTGCATTTGAGACACATAAAACACGATCCTTGGATATTTTCATCATTTTGATGTGATTTTGCGTGTTTTCAGATGTTTTGCGTTTCAGAATTGACCAAAAATGATGAGTGTTTGAGCACTCATCATTAGTCATGGATTGTTTGATTGTTTTAATTGCAAGTATATGTTCCACACCTTAATCATTGGATAGATCTAAAATTGGGGAAGACTCCAAGTATAATTATAATCAATTTACTTGTTATGTGGTGTATTAATTAACTCTAGCTTACGCAATCGATTATTCGATGGATGTGGCTCACTTGTGCAAAGTGAAAGCTCTAGTTAATTATACACATTATAAATCTAGAATTGATTTAATTAGGGTTTATCTAATTAAGTATGCATGTGGCTAATTGTTTCATCTTTTATTATTTATTAGTTGTTTATTTGTTTTCTTTTAAATTACTTGTTTATGTGTTATGTGTTTATCAAAGTTGTAAGCAATAACAAGGGTAATTTTTGAAAAGAAAATTAATTGGACTAATAATTGTGAAACATAATAATTATTAAGAACTTTACAATACGAAATCTTATGTGTCATACTTAGGGGTTGACCTTACATGCCGTAATGCGTTAAATGCATCCTCGCGATGAGATTTGTATTGTAATAGTTTTTAATATGTTTTAAGATGAATGTTATAAACTTTGTGTTTGATTGATGTTTTTGTACGTATGGTCTTGTAAGTAAGTCTTTTTTAGCTAATTCATAGTGATGGAAACAAGGTTTGGAAAGAGCCTAGAGTCTACCTTTGGTTTCCATGCACTTATGAGCTAGTTAAAGACGTCTTACTTACATCACCATTGGGTGTACAATATCATCTTAAGGGTGATTTACCTCAATTCCACTTCGGTGGATGATAATTAATGGTTCTTCTCTAATTGGTGAACCCAATACCTCAAACAAAAGCTTTTAACTTTATCTTGCAAATTGGCAATAAAAATTGTTTTGTAAAACCTAATGTTATAAAGATGAGTGCATGCATCTTTATACATTTTTTTTGATTATCACATCAAATTAAATACCCTAAAATTTAAGTTACATGCCATCTAACTATAAGGGACACTTGGAGTTTTTCTTTGGTATGCGTGAGACCTAGGCCAAAGATTAATGACAAGGCAAATTTCCGAGTGAGCTTGAGACCTCACATGGATAATTTGCAGTTTCTAAGTTAGACGACTTAATTAAGTTGATGCGTAAGACCTAGAACTTAAGGCAGAGATGGGATGAAACATGCTTACATGGCAAGTTGATGAATCAACTTGAAGTAAATCCCATAAATCATCTAAGAATTGGAAAACTTGTTTGCCAATTATTGCACGACAGATTACCAGCTTTTGTACTTTCACTATTAGCAGATCAACTGATGTAGTGAAATTATGAAAAGTTGGATCCTAGGTTTTCAAGAAACTAAGGTGGTTATATGAATATATCCATGGGTATTATTGTTAGCATTAAAATTATGTATTTAGAAGTGATGGTCATTCTCATCATTGTAACTTTGTATTGTGTCGTAGTAAGTTAGAATAGATTAAGCTTAATGGGCTATGGAACTTTGTAAGATAGTGATAAGTTAGTTAAGTAAAGCCTTAAGAGTCCATGTAACCAAGTCCATAAACAAAAGCCCATGAAAGCCCATGATATATTGTAAGAAGTATAAATACCTCCAAATGGTCTCATTTGGAGGTGGTGCTTGTGTGTGAAATGAATGTGTGTTTTTAGAATCCTCTCCTCCTCTTTCTCTCTCTACTCTCTCTCTCTCTCTCTCTAAACATACAACATATAAGTCACCAAAGTGCATCAAAGGCTAGTGAATAAGGTTGTTCTACGGTCCTACAATTGGTATCAAGAGCCTAGGGATAATTTTAGGTTGTTTTAGATAGTTTTTGGGTGAATAATCTCGTTATTTGGGCTGTTTTACGATTTCTAGGGCTCGTATCTGCTGGTGTTATCGAGTAAGGCACGCATTTTATCCAGTAAGGGAGCCCTTTATCGAGTAAAGACTAGCGAAAATCTAGGGTTATCGAGTAAGACTTCATTTTATCGATAAGCATGCTTCTTATCGAGTTAGGGTTCAGACTTATCGAGTAAGAGGTCACATATTATCGAGTAAGGGCTTGAAACTTGTGTTTATCGAGTAAGACAGCAGGTTTATCGAGTAAGGCTTAGGTTTCATCGAGTAAGCTTATTGTGTATCGAGTAAGGCCACTGCTGTTTCGAGTAAGCTACAAGTTTTATCGAGTAAGCATCTTAATTGTCGAGTAAGGCTGGTTCAACCTTATCGTATATCGAGTAAGGATCTCACTTGGGCTTACCTAAACGAAACTCTGCCAAAATTGGTTCAACTTATTGAGTAAGACTCTAAGATTTTGAGTAAGAACATATACCGAGTAACCACAACCCCTAAACCTTATCGAGTAAGCAAAAAAAAATGTTTTTTTTGGCGGGAAAAGTTGAGTAAAATTTATTTTCTAGGGGAGACTAAACGTTCAATTTTTACGCGAGATTCAAATTTTAGTATAACGTTGAAAATTTTGACCCAAAATTCAAATTTTTAGGCCAAAATTCAAATTTTTACGGTAAAATTTGGCATCAAAATTNCGAAACTCTGCCAAAATTGGTTCAACTTATTGAGTAAGACTCTAAGATTTTGAGTAAGAACATATACCGAGTAACCACAACCCCTAAACCTTATCGAGTAAGCAAAAAAAAATGTTTTTTTTGGCGGGAAAAGTTGAGTAAAATTTATTTTCTAGGGGAGACTAAACGTTCAATTTTTACGCGAGATTCAAATTTTAGTATAACGTTGAAAATTTTGACCCAAAATTCAAATTTTTAGGCCAAAATTCAAATTTTTACGGTAAAATTTGGCATCAAAATTTTTAAAACTCAAATTTTTCTGGTAACGTAAGAATTGCATTTCATAGTGATTTCCAAATTTTGGGAGAGAAATTTTTCAAATTCATTTTTGGAGGGAAAATACGAAATCACTAAGATTAACCATATATGATTTTCAAACTTCGCCAAAAACATCTAATCTTCAAACAACAACCTTTGTTATCTTAAAAGTTCCCAAGATCAACTTTATCACACATCAGAATTCAATGGGAAATGAAATACAAATGAGAGAGACAGATTCAATGAAAGCGTTAAATGTGCTCAAGTCACAGATTGTGAAGGTCATTAATATACCAGGATATGAATCAAGGTTCGATCAGGCATTTGAATACTTCATAAGAGTCCGATTTCATAATTTCAAAGAGAAACTCATCCAAAGCCTGAATCAACTTGAAATGCTACTTAATGAAGAAGAACTTCATACGAGTAACTGCAAGGAAGCTTTTAAAGTGATCCAAACTCAACTTCAGAGTATCTTTAACCCTTGGATAATGAACCAATCAGAGTTTATCGATGCGTTTTACCAAAAATTTTGGGTAAGTTATACGACCTTTAGAACTGAATGCATCAATAACATGGGTGAACTCGAAAAGATGTTTGAAGCTGAGGAAGCTGAGTTCCATGAGATTGAGAAGCTGAAACGGGAAAGAGAGCAGATTGAAAAAGATATGAAGTTAAAAGAAAGAGAGCAGATTGAAAAAGATATGCAATTACAAGAAAGAGAGCAGATTGAAAAAGATATGCAGTTAAAAGAAAGAGAGCAGATTGAAAGAGAGAGGCAGTTAAAGGAAACAGAGGTGATTGAAAGAGAGACAGATAAAGATAATCAAATAGAAGATGAAACGGTTAATGAGGGTAGCGCATCAGATGCTAGTATGGTTTTTACGGGAAGTGATACATCTTCATATCAGCAGATTGAAGACAGCAGTCAAAGGTATGATTCGGATGCTGATGGTACACACAGGAATGAAGCTATTTGGGACTCCGAAGATGATCATATCAGACCTTCATCAGATACAGAGATATTGGCTACGGTACAACATTCAAATGCTCATGATAATGTTGATATATTTGATAATGTGTTTGCTCATGATCAGACACATCCTGCGCATCCTGAGTCTATTAGTGACACATATATGGTGGAACAGAACGATAGTAATATCACTCTTGCTACTCCATATATGAATCCTAATGGAGGTGAGCCTGCCCAGGATGGATCTTCTTATGAACAAGATCGTGCCTTATTTGCTTCATTAATCAATAATTTCAAACATGAACTTGACAAGTGCAAAAACGACAATCGTGAAGCTAAGCAAGCGAATGTCTTTCTGATCAAAGAGCTTGAGAGATTTAAGGAAATGGAAAAACGTTTTGAAAATGCAACAAAAAGAAATGCTGAACTTGAAATTGAAATCTCAAACCTTCAATCTCACGCACAAAAGTTTGAAATGTATGGAGAGTCTGTCAAACCACTTTTAAAACAAAAAGAAGCACTTGAAGCTGGTTATAGAGAAGCTGTTTTGGCTAAAAAAACGTTCCATTCAACAACTGGATCAACAAATGGTTCTTAACAATAGAAAGGTTCAAGCGCTTTTAAAAGAGAACTCTAATTTGAAAAGTGAAAATTCAAGGCTTCAGAAAACCAATTCAAGTTTTGAGATTGTTAACACAATACTTGAGAATGAAAACCAAGAGTTTTTGAAACAAGCAAACGATCTTGAAAACAAACTTCGAAAATTGGGTCAGACTACTCAGACTCTTAACATGTTGCCTACTAGAGATGAGGACATTAATACACAAACATCAGGAATAGGTTTTGAGAATATTGATCATTTGGAAAATGAAAAACCGGGTTTTCTAAACAAAGTGCAAAAGTTGACACCTATTTTGTATAACGCTGAAGATATGGGAAAAGAGTTATCGACTGACCTTCTATTTGAGTCTCAAGATATTTTAAACTCTGAAGAAGAAAAACGTTTGAAAGTAAAACAAAGAAAAACCCCATTCTCATACCACGGCTTTGTGTATGGGTGTACACAATTGACAGAAATACCAAAAGAACCTTTCAAAAGAAAAGACACAAATGTGAAAAGATTTTTCAAAGAAGCTCAACTTGCTACTTATGATGCTAATTTATGGCAAGATAAAGCAAGGAAACAGTTTTTTCATCTTAAACACCACTTTGAGCAAACGTTAAAGGTCATTTGGTTTAAGCAAGAAAACATATCATCCAATGTTTGGTCTAATCCTCTTTCATCAGATGTGCGTCTTAAGATAGAAGTCCAAAAGATTTTGAAAGATGAGATTGAACCTCGTGTGAAAGATATCAACTTATGTTTTGAGTACTTTGAAAAACATCTTGTAACTGAAAT
>LBNU01038271.1:113550-124189 GCA_014162995.1 Artemisia annua | reverse complement strand
GCATCCGATTGGGAACGGCCTTGGTGAGGAACGGAAGGAGTAATCACACTTTGATGGTGAAAAATTCTGTTTCCAAACCTGTAAGTACCGGCTGATTTATTACTAACAAGTTTATGCAGGTACAACCACCACACACTAGTTTCCACATGCTCATACATATATCTCAAAGTCAAAGGAAAGTTCTCACTAAGATCAAAGGAAAGCAACAGTCAAAGAAAGATTCTACGCCAAAAAGAAGAATCTACAAAGTTAAGTGACAAAGATCAAAGTGAAAGAACCGCGACAACAAATACATCTGTGGCAAAGACTAAAGATGTATGAGCATGTTGGAAAGGCGACTAACCTACAAAGACGAAGTAGTGACATAAGGCAGATGAATAACCACAACAACAAAGAACAAAGAAAAGTCATGGTGTAAAGATCACAAAGCATGAAGGAACAAAGAACGATGAACGTTGAACAATGACTTATCTAATGTTTTCTAAAAACGTCAAGAGCAATGAATGTTAAAGTTTAAAGACAAAGATGAAGACGTCACGTAACCTTCAATGACCAACACTTAGGGGGAGATAGTTAGCATTGTATTTTTTTTATGAAGTGTTGGTCATTATATTATTGAATCATGTAATAGGTTGCGTTAGAAAGGGTTTTAAGAAGTTATATGTTCAATATTCAATAAGTTAGAAGTTCAAGGACTAAACTTATATAAGCCTTGAAACTACTATGCCTAGCACTATATAAGGCACAGGATACCTCATTTGTATGTGAGTTTCATCATTTGGTAATACACACACATTGTTCTATCTTTACATGATGATCCTCCACACACTCTCTCTCTACTCTCTGTCTATCTCTCTAGAATAAGCTAAATAAGTCTTGAAATAAGTTGTTGTACACGGTCCCACATAATGAATGAAAAATAGAAAAGTATATATAGAAAATACACTCTGACGGCGTCAGCTTATACGTCCTGACGCCGTCAGCTCGCCGCCATTAGGGTTCTCGGATGGCCTAGATCTAATTCTGACGCCGTCACTTGTAAACTTGCTTTGGGCCGTCTCTCTTTAGCATTACACCTGACGGCCTAGGATTATTAACACCTGACGCCGTCAGGTGTAAACATCACAATTCATGCTTAGGGCATCACGTATAGTAAGAATCCACTCCTTTGTCTTGGTTTGTTGACGGCGTCACCTTGTGACTCTGACGCCGTCAGGAAGGATTTCCAGCATTCTTTTGAGACTTTGTCGTTTTCTTCACTTTATGCTCCAAAAAAGTCCAAAATGATGTGTTTTCCAGAATTCTTCTCAAAAGTGCCTAAAATGACAAAAGGAACGATTGAGGGCAATATTTAATCATATTAACACGAATTAGTGCTTAAATGACCCTCTAAAATGGGTACACTTTTCACCTCATCAAGATCCATGTTAAGGGTGTGAAGAACTTCCATGATGGTGTTGACAGTTTTGGGTTTGTGGGTATGCTTCTTGCTTTTGCCCAGTGGACAAGCCAAACAACTATGATCCTTTTCGATCTTTAAACTGTGTAAACCTCGTACAAAATCCTTGCGAACAAAATCATTGATGGTACCAAGGTTCAAGTGATTTAAACGTCGTGCCATAGCCATGATTTTGTTCTTTGAGGCCTTACACAACAAGTAAATAGGAGAGGACCGCATCATGTCTTCAAATAGAGATGGTGTACAAGTTAGTGCCACGATTGCCATTAAAAGGATCAACACCATCCAATTCTTTGACAAAGTAAGTGTGTTTTCTGAAAGCAACTTCAAGATCGGAATCACAAAATTGACCAACAGATAACAAATTGTGCTCAAGTCCTTCCACGTAGTATACCATGAATATTTACACTGTCACTAAAGACATAATATCCATAACCCATAATTGCCCCAAAATGGTCGTTCCCAAATCTAACTGTCCTGATAAACTTATTCACGAAATTCTTGAGCCAAGAGCGATCCCTGGTCATATGTTATGAGCAGCCTGAGTCCAAATGTCAAAGGACGATTCGTACGACCTGCATTTGAAAACAGACAAAGCAAGAGAGTTTGGATAGCCGNTGGTGTAAAGATCACAAAGCATGAAGGAACAAAGAACGATGAACGTTGAACAATGACTTATCTAATGTTTTCTAAAAACGTCAAGAGCAATGAATGTTAAAGTTTAAAGACAAAGATGAAGACGTCACGCAACCTTCAATGACCAACACTTAGGGGGAGATAGTTAGCATTGTATTTTTTATTATGAAGTGTTGGTCATTATATTATTGAATCATGTAATAGGTTGCGTTAGAAAGGGTTTTAAGAAGTTATATGTTCAATATTCAATAAGTTAGAAGTTCAAGGACTAAACTTATATAAGCCTTGAAACTACTATGCCTTGCACTATATAAGGCATAGGATACCTCATTTGTATGTGAGTTTCATCATTTGGTAATACACACACATTGTTCTATCTTTACATGATGATCCTCCACACTCTCTCTCTCTACTCTCTATCTATCTCTCTAGAATAAGCTAAATAAGTCTTGAAATAAGTTGTTGTACACGGTCCCACATAATGAATGAAAAATAGAAAAGTATATATAGAAAATACACTCTGACGGCGTCAGCTTATACGTCCTGACGCCGTCAGCTTGCCGCCATTAGGGTTCTCGGATGGCCTAGATCTAATTCTGACGCCGTCACTTGTAAACTTGCTTTGGGCCGTCTCTCTTTAGCATTACACCTGACGGCCTAGGATTATTAACACCTGACGCCGTCAGGTGTAAACATCACAATTCATGCTTAGGGCGTCACGTATAGTAAGAATCCACTCCTTTGTCTTGGTTTGTTGACGGCGTCACCTTGTGACTCTGACGCCGTCAGGAAGGATTTCCAGCATTCTTTTGAGACTTTGTCGTTTTCTTCACTTTATGCTCCAAAAAAGTCCAAAATGATGTGTTTTCCAGAATTCTTCTCAAAAGTGCCTAAAATGACAAAAGGAACGATTTAGGGCAATATTTAATCATATTAACACGAATTAGTGCTTAAATGACCCTCTAAAATGGGTACACTTTTCACCTCATCAAGATCCATGTTAAGGGTGTGAAGAACTTCCATGATGGTGTTGACAGTTTTGGGTTTGTGGGTATGCTTCTTGCTTTTGCCCAGTGGACAAGCCGAACAACTATGATCCTTTTCGATCTTTAAACAGGGTAAACCTCGTACAAAATCCTTGCGAACAAAATCATTGATGGTACCAAGGTTCAAGTGATTTAAACGTCGTGCCATAGCCATGATTTTGTTCTTTGAGGCCTTACACAACAAGTAAATAGGAGAGGACCGCATCATGTCTTCAAATAGAGATGGTGTACAAGTTAGTGCCACGATTGCCATTAAAAGGATCAACACCATCCAATTCTTTGACAAAGTAAGTGTGTTTTCTGAAAGCAACTTCAAGATCGGAATCACAAAATTGACCAACAAATAACAAATTGTGCTCAAGTGCTTCCACGTAGTATACCATGAAGATTTACACTGTCACTAAAGACATAATATCCATAACCCATAATTGCCCCAAAATGGTCGTTCCCAAATCTATCTGTCCTGATAAACTTATTCACGAAATTCTTGAGCCGAGAGCGATCCCTGGTCATATGTTATGAGCAGCCTGAGTCCAAATGTCAAAGGACGATTCGTATGACCTGCATTTGAAAACAGACAAAGCAAGAGAGTTTGGATAGCAGGATCCCCAATTTAAGTTGGGTTCCAGTTGGTTAGTGCAAACAAATTCTGGAGCAACTAAGCCCTTAGGAGCATTTGTTTTAATGGCGGAAATCTCACTAGTAGATGCAATGGGCCTAGTTAAAGGACATTGAGTTTCTAAAGGGAAAGTTCTACCAGTTGGTTTCCATTCCTTAATAGGCACTACTTTAGAGTTAGCTATCCTAGTTAAAGGGCACTGTACTCCTGAAGTGAATTTCCTTCCAGTGGGCTTCCATTGATAACCAACATTAGTAAACAAATTTCCAGTTGTTTTCCAAATTTGCTTAATTCGTTTAGTTCTCCAAACTTTCTTAACAGGGCTTTTGTTGGATGACTTCAAATATTTCTCAACACATTTATCATGATTAGCCGAAATTAAGCATTCATTACATGTTTTGCAAAGTGAATTAGGGCTTGAATTATGATCTCCTCATGTGGTCTTCTACTTTCTTCTTAGAAACACCTTTAGCTGGCGAAGTCTTAACATTTTTTACATTTCTCCTAGGTTTTGACTTTCTAGCTTTAGTGTCACTATTAATTCCTATAGAAGGACTGATGGGAATCTTAGTCTTTTTCACTTCCAGTTGCTGAACATGTTTTGATGTGTTGGGATCTGAAGTTTCCAAGGGTGCCTCAAAGGTTACATGCTTGTTCTTAGTCATTGAGAATGATGCAGTGAGCCTATCTTGCTTGTTGTCATTCTTAGGACATGTACCAATGGCATATTCTAAAAGCTCCTGGGATCGTTTAGTGAGAAAGCAGGCATCTAGAATAGCAATATCCTGTGCTTTCACTGTCCTATCCTCTTCTATAGTCTCGCGAAGCATGTCTAGACTATCCTTAAGGTACGATAGATACGCATAGTGAGCAGACCTATTGTTCGTAAAAGGAAGCGGGATATTCACAGCATCAACATCATATTTCTTACAAGCAGAAACCTTTAGAACAACATTATCACTAGTGATGATTGGCATTTTCCCTTTCACCTAAGTCTTTAGATTCTCATTCTCTTTAAGCAAAGAAGTTATCTTTTCATTGTTTTTATCATGTGTGATCTTAATTGAATCATATAAATCTTTGTAATGTTGTTTGACTTTTAAATTTTCAGCTCGAAAACAATCATTTTCATATTTGAGGTGGTTGATGATGTTTTGAAATTGAAAAATCTGAGAATTTGTCGACGGTGGTTTTTGGGATTCAATCACATCACTCTTGTTAGACTTTAGTTGGGCAATTTGGGCCCTCAATTTTCGAATCATGTTAGTGTGAGCTTGAATTTTTTTCATCCCGTTTGGCTAATTCAAAATATGCATCAAATTCAGGAACATCCGAGGATGTCTTGGCATTTGTAATTTTAATCCTTTCTTCTAAATGTTGATATTTTAATTGCAGATTAAGATTATCAACTTCTAGTTTCGACAAATGCCTGACCATGTTATCATGGTCATCGTTTTGAATTTTCTCACGCAATTTTAAATTCTCCCCCTCAAGCTCAATAACACGATTCTGAAAAACGTTCAATGCAACAGACATCTCATGAAATTGGTAGGCAGATAATGCAGAATCANTGAATTATTTTCATCCCGTTTGGCTAATTCAAAATATGCATCAAATTCAGGAACATCCGAGGATGTCTTGGCATTTGTAATTTTAATCCTTTCTTCTAAATGTTGATATTTTAATTGCAGATTAAGATTATCAACTTCTAGTTTCGACAAATGCCTGACCATGTTATCATGGTCATCGTTTTGAATTTTCTCACGCAATTTTAAATTCTCCCCCTCAAGCTCAATAACACGATTCTGAAAAACGTTCAATGCAACAGACATCTCATGAAATTGGCAGGCAGATAATGCAGAATCAGTAACAGTATAAAAAACATTCTATGCGACACATTTAGCAATCAAATTCTCATTCATAATGAGAACATTTTTTCTCTCAATTTCACTGCATTTAAGATCAATTGCCAATTGTTTTCCCTCATTTTCCACATTTTTAAACACTTCTTTCATTTCTTTCAATTCAGTTTCAAGGGTTATTTGCATACCCTCAAAATGTTCTTTGATGAGTTTGAAAAATGGCATGACCTCAGTTAAGTAGCACTCTTTAGTTTGTTCAAATCCCCTTTCCCCTTCAGTAATCCCCATTGGTGTAATTCTCTTCTTACATGTTTTATCAAAATCGGAAAACATTTGACAAAGAACGTAGATACTAATAAGAGTATTACATTTTGTGGGAAGAGTTAAAGGCACTAAATGCATTGGTGTATTGAGAGGGTACACCGTTGCAGGAGCAATTTTCCTAAGGGGTGGATTGTTTTCATTAAGTGCTTCGGCTTTTCTCTTTTCCATGTCTAAAGACCAAAATATTTGCTCTGGGGTCAGCTTAGTTTGAGGTGCAAAAACAGTTAACATGTTCTCCTTATAATAATCATGAGGTTTGATTAGAACACGATTTTTAATGCACTTGGGATCCTTCATTTTTTCAGCTAATCTCTCTCTATTGACTGTTTCAATCTCATCAATCTCCTCAGAAGATGACATATCAGGGGGGCATGATCAGGTTTAAGCATAACATTAGCATCATACAAGGCAGGTTGAATAGCACTAATGCTCCTACGAGGGTCTGATTTAGGCACTCCTAAATCTTTTTCACTATGTTCATCCCGCAACTTAATGTGCCTTTGTATCATTCGAGCAGTTTGAATGGTTTGGCCTTGTGTGTACAACTTCTTTTCAAGCTTGTTCTTTAAAGCCTTAAGATTGGAAAAATCATTTAAGAGTTTAGATTCTTTATTTTGAAAATCAAGTTTTAGTGCAGTTACACTTTCCTGAATCTCCAGTTTTTGTTTAACTGTTTGATCAATTTGATTTCGTAAAGATTTTATCTCCCTTTTTAATGCTTCTTACTTTAAGTTACTTTCAGTTATATATGTACACATCTGCCAATCCATTTTCTGTTCACGTTCGATTACCTCAAATCTTGTCACGTTGTTGATAGATAGTCACCTGATCTTTAAGAATATTAATCCTAGTAGTCAAGGTATCATCAGGCACAACAGCAGTGTATTCATCCAATTCACACACATTATTAACAACAGAAGATGCACTACTTGGTACAACAGACTCATCGTTGTATCTCACATGTTGTTCATATGGGGTATCATTACGATTTCCCATATCAGCATTATCTGATTTCACAACGTTTGTTTGTTGTACATTGTTAGGAATCTTTTGTTCAGGCATCAGATTATCATCACATACACCAGAAGATGCTCCACTAGGTACATCAGATTCTCTGTTGTGCTTCATATGTTGTTCAATTGGGAGAACATTGCTGTTTTCCAATTCAACATCATCTGACTCAACAACATTAGTTTGATGTAATTTGTTGAGTATCTTTGGTTCGTCAATCCTTTTATACAGTTTGAGTACCTCAGCACATGACACCTATTCTTTTACCGGTCTGATATATGCATCCCTATCATGTGCAGTAAGAGTCATTGAACTGTTGGTAATGTGAAGCTTATCAGTCTCAGATCCTCTCCTTTCAGCAACGATTTACCCAATATCCGATGCTTTACCCAAATCCACAATGCCATCACTTGATTCCACCCGACATGCCTTCACCTTGTCTTCATTCTTAAGTTTGTGTTGTGCTTTTTCTTCAATGTACTCCTTAACGTTACCCATGAGTTGGAGTAATGTGACTCTGAACATGTCAACTTCGATTCCCGTGTAAGTAGCAAAGCAAGTCTTCGTCATTTGACTCTCATGATCATACTCCTCAGTGAATCGCGAATTAATGAACACTTGGAGCTGGTTGTTGATCACACAGAATGCAGCCATATATCTACCTTCAGAAAATTCACCTTTGTCAAGTTGTTGTTGAAGTTGATCTAAGTATAGAATCATTTTGACTGTAAAGGTCTCAACATCTTGACCAAAGAGTGTTGCGAATGCACGTTTGTATCCTCCCAAGTATCCAGGTTGTTCAAAGAGAACCTTGAGATGTGAGTGAAGTAGTCGAAAACATTCTAAGCAACTTTCCTTTGCATTGTCAGGTAATTTAATTGGCTGATGAAGCGCATTCTCTTGAGAATTTGAGCACGAAGATTCCATTGCAGCATTATCGGACTCAAGCACGTTAATTTGTTGTGAAGGGATTGAAATCTTATGATCATCGATCACGTCGTACAATTTAAGTATATCAGAGATGACAGAATCTGAATTAGTAGACATGATTAAGAACATGCAGGGGATTTTACAATTCTATGATTTAAACCGAGAAATAGATTCTTTCGCGGGATTTTACAAAATCAAGAAGAAACCGTGAAATGATACTGAGTACTTTGGTGATTGAGTGTGAGATGATAAACTTTGTGTAGGATCTAAACACACGCCTTGTGTTAGAGTGATACTTTGAGTTATATTATTAAGCACGCGGAATATACTTAACAATACTTAGAATGTTTATTGAATGATGTAATGCAAGTGAGAACAGTTGTAAGTTTAACACCAAAGCTTCAATATTATTGATAATAATACGAGTGATCTTAGCTATCACTAGGGTTACACCTTGAAGCTTTCTAATGTTGATACGTACCTATAACAATGACCTAGGACCTCCTTTTATAGCACAAGGAGTCCTTTACAAGATAAAGATAAACTAATAGAATAGAATATACATGAAGATCTTTTCTATATTCGAATACACTACTAGAAAAAGGGCTATCCTTGACTCCAAATGCGAGTCAAGAAGAGGCCTTATGACGCGCAAATGCGAGTCAAGGATGGACCAGTCATAAATCTTCATGACTCGCATTTGTGCGTCATCCCTCTATGACGCGCACTTATGACCCACGTTTTATGACTCTTTTTTGCGTGTTATAACCTAATTTTTTTTTTAAACAAATTAATTTTTTCCAGTTCCTAATTTTCTATTAAATGACAATTAAAAACCTGATAATACAAAATTAAAAACACAAATGTCAAATATCCACCTAATGTCAATCTAATCCGCAACAACAACCCCATAGTCGATTCACTTGGATCTGCAACTCGATATTGCATCACCTTCAAATTTGTTCCAACCAATAGTTCCAAATCCTAAACTCAGCTCCAAACCCATTCGTTCCAACCAATAGTTCCAAATCCGAACCCCAAAAAAAAATCAAACAACAAGAACATTAAACAACAACAGGAACGCAACAAGCACGTGTCAACAAGAACAACACAACAAGAATGAAACATCAAGAATATCGTGAGATCGAAACAACAACCACAGCCATGAGCTTATGCTCACGGTTTGAAACACTCGACGCCACATAAACACTAAACACAACACAAAAAGGATACCAAACTTATTTATTATCATGTTTTTAATCAAAACCCACTTATATATCCCGTTTGTAATCAAAACCCAACCAAAAGAAATATAACTCATGACCCTGTGGGTCGCGTTTCATCCAAATACGAGTCACAAAATCACTTGTGACTTGTCCACCTGCGATTCAAAAGACCGAGACCTGAGAGCTCCAAAAATATAAAAGAGTGTGTGATTTTGGGGTGGTAACGAGAGTAAAAATAGGGGAGGATAGGCGCGTGTGGTAGTAGATCAAAGAGATGAGGTGATGGGGGTTCCAATGGTGGTGGGCGGTGTGTTATGGGATGGACGGCGTGTGGCGGCTGTGGTGGCCGGGAACGAGGGCGGCTTAGGGTTTGTTTTGTGATGATGATGATGATAATAGATTAGAGAAGGAGAGAGGGTGTGGGGTGATGTTGTGGTTTGCCAGGTTATCCACACAAGGACCATTTGTAGTTAACTCATATAAAATAATAAAACAATAATAACAAATGGGAGGCGCTAGATGTGGTCCGTGTTTTAAAAAATTGAGATATGACACAAATTTTATGACACACAAAAATGCCGTCGTCTAGCCTTCAGATTTTACAAGTTATGACAGTTTTTTTTAGACTACAATTTTGCGTGTCATTATATTGTGGTGCGTCATAAAATGCGAGTCAAGGATAGACCTTTTTCTAGTAGTGATACAAATAGTGATACCTAACAGCAGTGGTAATAATAGTGACTTAGCAGGCTAATGTGTTCCACTGCTAGTGCATCTTCAGCAGTGTCGTTCCACAAGCTATCAGTGGTAACTGTTAGCTTTATTCCCAACAATCCTCCCCTAAACTAGATGTCTCAGCAATCAATAAGTTTCTTCAATCTGCATCATCTCTATGGATTTGGGAATCTTCCAAACACTTCACTTTCTCTTAATGCTGAATAGCTCTGTGAACATTGTTTGAATCCTTTATCAATGCTCTTACCTTTCAGTATCTTTATGAACTCTTATTGTGTTGACAACATTGAAGTAAGAGTTCCAGCTCTAAGTGGATATTCTTCTCAGCAAACAACAAAGCATCCACTCCAGCTTTTGTAGAAACATGATGGAACCACATGAGTCATAATAAGTCCATGTAGTGTCCACACCTATAGCTTCAAACTTCCAAAGTTGTCATCAGTTGGTGCATAGAGCCTTCTTAAGCAACCCATAACTGCATTCCTCACATCTTAAGACTGGCCAGCATCAAACACCTTGAACCAATCTCCACAGTGCATCAAGATCATCTCTCGTCACATTCCTTGATAAGTCTTCAAACTGAATGAATGAGAGTTTCACCACTAGCCTTGTAATTTTCCATGTTGAAGCAAAGTGTGCAGCAGTGTAAACTTCCCAATCAATGATAGGATGTCGACTGCAGTGTGGGGATAAAAATCTCTTCTTCTACAAGATCATATCAGTCAGCGGCGCTCGTGAGAATTCTCAGACTGAACCTTTGTGGTGTTCACCAAATCTTGTTTCTTTGAGTC
>LBNU01038271.1:83465-104801 GCA_014162995.1 Artemisia annua | reverse complement strand
GAACATTTTTTTTCTTGTCACACATCTGTGACACACTAAAGAGATTATACTTAAGCTCTTTTACATAGTACACATGTTCAAAATCCAAGTTACCAGTTTTAATGACACCTTTACCAGTAACTTTACCATTAAACCCTCCTCCAAAGCTCACATGATGTCCATCAAAGTATTCAAAATTGGATAGATAAGACTTGTTGCCAGTCATGTGCCTTGAACATCCACTGTCTGTATAGCCTTGATCTGATCTTTTTGTCCTTGGATGTTCCTACACATATAATAAAGGAGTTAGTTTCCTTTGGAGACCCAAGCCATGATTGACTTGGATCTGCCTCGTGTATCAATATAGTTAAATCTATCAAAGGTCATTGATACACCATTGGGATTGTTTGTTGTGTTATTTCCTTTAGGTTTCCATTCCCAACGTGATGAGGCCTTCACAGCATTTCCCATATTACCCTGTTGTTGTTAACAACTTTAACAGTGGAAACTTTTGTTGGAGCAGTGGTAACTGCTGGTTTAGACTTAGGTACCCATTGTTGGTTATTTTGAACTCTTTTGTTATAAAAAGACCCTTTTCCTGTTTGTACAGATTTAACAAAAGTTGTTTTAGGTTTTGCACTTGAAACAGGTGATTTTGGGTAAGAGTCTTTAGTTCCAGTTTGCAACAAGACAGTCCAGTTTTTCTTTTTGAAAGCAGTGTTAACATTTTTGGCAGTGGTAAAAGTTTTAAGTCCACTTCTCAATAAAACTGCTCTTGGGATCATGTTGCTGTGAGTTGTAGGGTGATTTTGTTTTTGAGAAATATGTTCTTTTACCCTTGTGTTCCCATAAACTTCCCTTCTCCCAACATGATAGTTACAATTAGCATGTAAATGGTCAAAGCTACCACATATATAACATGCTTTATTGTTCATAACAAACTCACTACCTAGTTGTTGAGATTTTACATGATTCCAACTCCTCTGATTACCCCTAGGAGTTGATGACTTATTTGTATACATCTCAGCATACCTTACAGTTTGTCTAGGTTTATTAACTTGTTTCCTAGGTTCCTCTGTAATGGTATTAACAACTTGTGGGATAGAAGCATCTACTTTCTTTTTAACACTCTCATCTACTACAGATGAGTCACTTGCACTTTCAAAAACATCATTTCCATGCTTAACCTCTTCCTCACTTTTCACAAATTTGGGAGGATCATATTCAAGAATAGGTTCCTGAAAATCTTCTAGTCCTGTAAGTGCTAAATCTATGCCAGGAGGTGCTGGAACACCCCTTAGTGGTGGAGGANCTACAGATGAGTCACTTGCACTTTCAAAAACATAAGTTTCATGCTTAACCTCTTCCTCACTTTTCACAAATTTGGGAGGACCATATTCAAGAATAGGTTCCTGAAAATCTTCTAGTCCTGTATGTGCTAAATCTATGCCAGGAGGTGCTGGAACACCCCTTAGTGGTGGAGGAACTGTATTGTATCCTAAACCATACTTAGCTTTGTTAGTAATTTGTGCTTCCCAAATTTTATCAATTGACTTAGATTGATAATATAAGGTATCAACAGATAAGTTGACATTCTCATTTACCTTTCTAAGCCTTTCAAGCTCTTCTTTAAATGCCTCATTAACTGCTATCTTATGATCTAACTCTCTTTTAAGAACAATCATATCATCATTATATTTTGATTCATTATCCCTATAATGCTCTAGTTGTTTTTCTAACACAGATATGCCTCTCCTAAGATTTGACACATTATAATTAGCAGCAAACAACTCTGTTCTTTTATTTTCACACAATTCATTATGCCTTTCACATTCTCTAGAAGCTCTACATGTTTTAGAACAACTTTCAAAGTTTTGTACCTCAGAGTCAGAGAAGGCCATGAGAGCATGTTCTGTTGCAATGAGAGCAGCATCTGAAGATTTTTCCTCTTCATCATCAGCCATGAAACTCCAATCATAGCTCACACCATCAATTGCCAGCATTGCCTTTGGTTCCTCCACAATTGGTTCCTTCTTTTGCTTGTAACATGTGGATCTGTTATCCTGCTTCCTTGGTCTCCTGCATTCCCTAGCAAAATGCCCCAACTTGTGACAGTTGAAACATTCTACTTTCTTCTTGTCAAATCCTGCAGTTTCACTTCCATTGATGTGGATTGGCTTGCAAGTCTTCTTGTAAAATTCCTAGCTCTCATGCTAAGAAGAGCTATCTGCCACTTGATGTCCATTTCCTCCAAGTCATCATCATCAATTTTCTCTATGTCTTCATGAGTCAATATAGAGCCATTTACTTGGGTGGATATGAATGCATAAAAAGTAGGATCTCCAATACCAGCAACCTTCTTCTTTGAACCTGCAGTGGTAACAAGAGCATTACCAGTGGAAACTGTTGAACCAGCAGTGGCAAAGTCATCATCACTTTCATCTTCACTGTCATCATTGTCAATTGAAGTTGACATCAATGCCAAGCTGCTAGAGCTTGAACCAAGCTTTCCTGCCTTCTTCAATCTTTGCTCAATCAGCTTGAAGTTATTGTATAAATCATTGAGCTTCATAGTTTCAATCTCAGGTTTGTTTTCCCAGACTGTAACATTGGTATGAAACTCAGCAGGCAAACTTCTTAGAAACTTCAAGTTGAGGTCTTCCTTTTCTACCTCAATTCCAAACACAGTCAATTGAGTGACAATTTTCTGTAGTTTGGTAAAGATGCTGTCAAGAGATTCATTGCTTGAAGCAGAAAAGTTTTCATAGCTTTGCTTCAACAATGTCTTTTGAGTCTTCTTAGTAGCATCATTGCCACCAAACACTGAGCAGATCTCTTAAAAAAGTTCTTTTGCTGTTATGTACTTGGTGAAAGTAATTATTTGTTCTTTTGGAAGAGTCATGAGCAACGAACTTTTGGCCTTCAGGTCATTCTTCTTCTGAGTTCTTTCATCTGTTGTAGTAGGCACAGAAACTGTTACTACCTCTTTGTCACCAATCTTCTCAGTCTTTTTCTCAGGCTTGAAGGAATCACCAGTTAAGATGATTTCCCACAAAGCATAGTCTGTCATGAGAAAGTATTGCTCTATCATAATCCTCCACATCTCAAACTCATTGAGTTTAAGTTTAGGAAGTCTTGGAACAGAGTTGGACTGGTTGTTTTCCATCTCCATGGATCTGAGTGAATTGGTTAAGCTTTAATTCCTTGGATCTTCTAAATCAAAGTATCAGAAATCTGGCTCTGATACCACTTGTAGGATCTAAACTCATGCCTTGTGTTAGAGTGATACTTTGAGTTATATTATTAAGCACGCGGAATATACTTAACAATACTTAGAATGTTTATTGTATGATGTAATGTAAGTGAGAACAGTTGTAAGTTTAACACCAAAGCTTCAATATTATTGATAATAATACGAGTGATCTTGCTTATCACTAGGGTTACACCTTGAAGCTTTCTAATGTTGATACATACCTAGAACAATGACCTAGGACCTCCTTTTATAACACAAGGAGTCCTTTACAAGATAAAGATAAAACTAATAGAATAGAATATACATAAAGATCTTTTCTATATTCGAATACATAACAGTTATCTTAACAGCAGTGGTAATAATATGTACTAGTAGTGGTAATGTGTTTCCACTGCTAGTGCATTCTTCAGCAGTGTCTTCCACAAGCTTATCAGTGGTAACTGTTAGCTTTATTCCCAACACTAATGGTATTGGAGGTGGTGATTTGATCCTCGAGGTGTCAAGAGGTGGTGCTGGAGCGAGTGGAAGTCAGGCTAGCGGCAGTCAGGCTAGCGAGAGTTATGCTAGGGATGATGAGGAGATGGTTAGGACACGCCCGACCATGAGCATTTCTGACAAGTTCCAGGTGATTGATGGGAGATTAGGACACATTCAGACCGGCATGACCGAGATCAAGAATGACATGGCTGAGATGACCACAGGTATTTTTAGTATGAGTTCCCAGTTTGAAAGTTTTTACAGTGACTACAGGCAGATGCAGGCATGGCAGCAGGAGTACAACCAATGGAATGCTGACCGTACGAGTGAGATGATGGCCAACATGCACCTGAGTCATGATAGATGGAACAGGCCACCATATGTGTACATCCCCGACTTCCCGAACGTTGGAGTCCAGCAGGGCGTTACTTTTATGGACCCTCAGCAGCAGCATCCCAGCAGCACCACCAGCACTCCTTATGATCAGTCACAGTACCACTCCATGGATCATGACCATTTTCAGGGGTGAAATCCCCACGATTTGATGAACAATTCCTATGGGTTCTATTTAAACAATTTCCATGATATTTTCTAAACAATTTACATTTGTTTGGGTCTGTAATAACTTGACTACTTAGGATTCAAACTATTATGCTATCGATGGTACCTACGGGAACAAATTTTCCTTATGATTTTTTGCAGATTTGTTGGCCGATTAAGTGAGTTACGGTGTAACTGGTAATTGGGTTATGCCGTAACCATGGTCTCAGAATGGATAGAGTCTTCAGGACTGAATTACGGCGTAGCCAGTATTATGAGCTACGCCGTAACCATGGCACAGAATGTTGGGAGAAAGATAACCTTAGCTACGGCATAACCATTGATAAGGTTATGCCGTAACCTTCTCTCAGCTGTTGACCAAACTTCCTTGACATATTATTGAGAGGGAATTATTTTTCTTTTCTTTCTATTCTATTTTTCATTTCTATTTTTATTTACCATTTATACAAAAGGGACTTTGTACATTTTAAGTTGGGGATAGGAAATAGAAATGAGTTAAAATTCTGAAATTTTATACTTAGCTTGCTTGCCCTTAATTTTCTAGTTGATTTTTGAAAATTGCGCCATTTTGATAATTTTGACATGTTTTCTTAAACCGAACTACAATTAACCTTAGCCGAGTACACATTAACCCTTTAATTCTATGATGAGATTTAACCTTTCCATTTCCTATTATTTACCACAAACTCCACCTAAATTTGAGTGTGCTGGTAGTATCGTAAACTTTAGAACTTGGCCTTTACATCATTGCAAGACCATAGACGAGTAGTGTATTGAGCTTATTCAATCCACTTGGAAAAGTTAGTTCATACTTGGCCCTTATGTGTATACTTGTGTGCATTTATCGATTAATCACCTCGACTTCTCGACCCCCAGGATTAACCCTTTTTGTTGCACTTACCTTTAGTGCAAGATACCCCTAGATACACCCTTTTTAGCCTTTCCTTTCATTTCATACCCCTTGTTAGCCTCGCTCTTTTATAAAGATAATGTCACATACGTGAATTGGACTAGATATGTAGTAAGTTGCACCCGCAGGGACTACTTATGTAAATGAGGCAAAGTAATTCTAGAATGAGCCTATAAATACCCCTCATGACTCTCCATGAGGGGTGTGGAAAATTGTGTGTGTAAACTTTATATTGTCATTTATAATAAAAACCGTTTTCCTCACCTTTCTCTCTCTAGAACTAATCATGTATATCATATTTAATCATCAACCTTGACCTCCAGAAGGTGTTTCTTTTCATTTACAATTGGTATCAGACCTAACCAGGAGTGAATCGTGGTGTTTTGTGGTGATTTGTGTTGTTTTTGGTTCGAAAATAAGCTAGAAGAAAACCATGGTTTGATCTTTGTTTTTGTGGTTAAAGTTAGTAAAGTCTTGTACTTTCGTGCTTAGATCATGACCTAGTATCACGTTTAGGTGATCTACGGCTCATTTGGTGGTTTATTTGGAAGATTGATGAAATTTTCTAAGTTGCGGTTTGTGTGAAAAGGAGGTCTTCTTGGCTGCGTTTTAAGGTTTCCTGACTGAGATTTGAGGTTTCTTCACTGTGTTTTGATAATAGGGACAAAACTGGGCGAAAGCGACTTATGTACTTGCTCGAAAGTGACACTGCGTTTTGTCCTGTAGCACTGCGTTTTGAGGTCACTGCGTTTTGAGTTCACTGTGTCAACTTTATAGAACATAATTCATTTCATCGTTTCATTATCTTAATACCAATATATCCCACTTCAAAACAAACCACCTATAGCTTAAAAGATCCTGATCAAGAATCACAATCCAATGACAACAGCTAGTATCAGATTTTTTTTTCTTAACGGTAAATTTTATTAAGAAATGGCCAGAAAAAGGTAACAAGAACAAAAAGAAGCCCAAAACTTAGAAGCTGTTAGGACACATCGCTAACTAGCTAGCTTTGGCTTAATGGCAAATTGGCCATGGACAAATCCCATGCTCAAATAACATAACAATTTGATACTTGGAACAAAACAAATTACAAAGCAAGAAAACTACAAAAATAGAAATACAAAACGCAGTAGATAACAGTCTAAGTAACCCCAAAAAACATAGAAATACAAAATGCTAGTATTAGATTTTTGTGACAACGGAGTTTTTGTACGATATTGCTTATTTGGGTTTAAAGTTCATTTAACGGGCATGTGTACTTATTTATCTCAAAGTCTAGAGGTTGGATGGATGCATGACTTTCAGAGATACTTCTTTGGGCATACACTGGTACTGATTAAGACTTGGATTATCTAGTTATACCCAATGTAAGGAGTTACATTGTAGTACTCACGGGTTATAGCTATCACTATAAGGAGTTACTTTGTAGTACTCAGTGTCACATGAAGTTGTGGATAGTCCAAGAGGTGGATATTTCACATACTGTTTGTTGGTTTGGGTATATGGCACTACCTATGCTTTAAGGAGTTACGTTGTAGTGCTAAGTATAGGTTCTTAGTCACACTTTCGTACAAGATTAAGTCACATATCTAAGGGATGTTTAATTTATTCTCAGATTGGTTATATTGGATTGTCTCTATTCAGTGGTCATTTACTAGTTGGTTGGAATTTGAAGAGGTCGCGTATAGGTTGAAGAGAAGAGATGAGATTGTAGAAAAAGAGAGTTATATTTTTTCGACATATTCTCACAGAATTATACTTACATGGCTCTAATATTGCATCAAGTAAAAGGTAATTTACGGTGTGTGCATAAGATTATGATGATTCCGATAACTCGCAACCATTAGGAGGGAGAAGTACATGAAGGATAAAGTAGTGTTTTCATCTTCTGTGATTGGATTGATTGAGGGAACTGTACTTAAGAGGTACCAAGAATGTGCACATCGGGGCTTATCACCAACTCGAATGCAAATTTATGTGAGTTATATTGTTATGATGCTCCCCGAATGACAACCATGGTGCTACACTGTAGAGTCTACTTTATCTGCTGTGTGATGAAAGAGAGTTGTCGATTCAGGAGGGAGCATATAAAAGAAAAGGCTCACTAGTTAGTAGGGAGTAATAACCTAACTACATCATTACAGTTGAAGTTCAGAGCTACAAAAATCAGTGCCGTCAGTGCCAAAGATCAAATGCCGAGATCCTCGGAAGAGAGAACTTCAAGTCTGCCTCAGTATCTAGACTACAGAGACTCTGCGCTAGTTTATTATTATTGTAATTTACTTTGTTTATAGGTCTCATTGTAACCATTCACGTGTGACGATATCTTGGAGGGAGATTGTTAGCCTCGCTTTTTTATAAAGATAACGTCACATACGTGAATTGGACTAGATATGTAGTAAGTTGCACCCGTAGGGACTACCTATGTAAACGAGGCAAAGTGATTGTAGAATGAGCCTATAAATACCCTTCATGACTCTCCATTAGGGGTGTGGGAAATTTTGTGTGTAAACTTCATACTGTCATTTATAATAAAAATTATTTTCCTCACCTTTCTCTCTCTACTTTCTCTCTCTAGAACTAATCATGTATATCATATTTAATCATCAACCTCGACCTCTAGAAGGTGTTTCTTGTTCATTTACACCCCTAATTTAATGTTTTGATACACCATTTCACCTTACCCTACCGTGTAGTCTTGCTTTATGATTAAGAAGTCAGTGTTTGCCCAAGTTCAAAGTCTAAGTAGCGATATTTGGGAATCATGCCTACGTCGAAGACATACATTTGAAGATCATTAGAAGTCCCCCCAAATTCTCATATATTATTCATCTCAAGTGGGGGGATATATTTTTATTTAGGTTTTTTTTAAATGTGTGAAATTCTATTTGTAGATAGTTGTAATAATGGGGCACCGTTGTATAGCACCAAGTTTATGAGCACATAAAAGATTTTGTCTCGATGATGCCACTTCGATCACATTTGAAGAATTTAGATTATACCAACATGAAGACCAAGTGGTGTGTCCATCATTCCACTAATGGCACATGTACATGTTACGATCCGATTTTTGAGTTTTAAAGCTTGGACTTTGGATAAACGGTAAACAGTGATGACTTGGTTGTAGGTGTAGACTAATTGCTTGTTTTTCACCCATTAGGTGAGATCCCATGTCTTATCCTACCCTTTAGTCATGTAGCGTCGCTAGGTGATTGTCGAGCAGTCATTGGTGTCTTGGCCAGCGTTCTGGTCATGTATCGATGGTCTTCATCACTTTTGCCATGGTATGCTAGTAACGACATTACACCCTTAGCCTTATTATTGTTCACCCAATATTGCCTTCTAGGATCTTCTTGACCTTAGCTCTAGCGGTGGAGTTTTCTGTGATCGCCAAGCTTATGATAGAATACGCACTATGACTGTGCAATTGAGTGATCACCCCAAAATTGAACACTTAGTGTAGGATTGAGTGTTAGAGTGTTTTGTTCCCCCTTTCGTGAGGTGTTTGGCTTTGATTAATCTAGCTCAGGATCTTTCTATTTTCCCTTTGTATTCAGGGAATATCTTTTAAACTATTGTTCTAATAGAATCCACTTGAGGGCAAGTAGAGTTTAAGTGGGGGGATATTTGATAACGTCAAATAATATGATTTCCTAAGTGTCAATTTCCCCTTTATATTAGCTTATTATGCTTAAAAACATTAGTAGTGATGCCTTATTTCTTCATATTTCGTTTCATGACTATTAATAGAGCATGGAGCAACATTTGTGATGCGTGGGTTTTGCAACCTTTGCGCTTAGGTTTTACCTCTCAAGAGATCTTGAGAAGCTTACAACCCCCACCAGGCAGTGTACCTGACCGATGTAGTATAGTGAAGTGGCAAGTACCGGGGGATTGATCGTGCTCTCGGGGAATAGTGTCGTTAGGCTTGAAAAGCTACTCTAATTAGGTCTAAGGGTTGAGGGATGATTCTTTTTGTATTTTTATATTTTATGAAAGCAAGTAAAAATCTCAGGTTTTGGAAGAGTGGGCGGAATTAGTTGCTAGTCAACTAACCCAAATAACTACTTTTGCAATTAAAATAAAATAACAAGAAAAACTAAATTTTGTGAAACTTATATGAGAGAAAAATGTGTTTACTTAGATTTCCTTACTCCCTAGCTATCTTTTACATGTTAATTGGTTTGTTGTAATTGTGTGGATGACGGGTTGTATTCCTTTAAACCATTCGTAGGGCCGTGTACGATCTTCCCTAACTCTATAAGCTCCTACTTCACTCCTATGTCGAGCCGACTAAAAGCTCCTAACATGGGATCATTAGAATTCGCTCATGCATTAAATACAACCATATAATCGTAGTACACATCCGATTCATGTTTCTTAAGACGTTCAAGCAAGTTACCGTATAGGAGGTTAGCCAGTTTTCTTAAGCCTAACATCGACTTCACCCACCCATAACAATCACAAACAAACCAACAACATATAATCAATAGCTAGGTTTCATTAGATCCAAGCAAACACAATAAAGACCTAGCCTAGCATGTTAATTGAAAGACAAGCATAAGATATAATCAAACAACACATAGACATATTGATTGATTTGGAAAAGGACTTATCTTTAATTAAGCATCCAAGTTTCAACGGTGAAAAACCCTTAAAAATACTGTAAAACACGAGCTAGGGTTTTTCCCAAAAGTTGCACATCAATGAATGAAAATTAGGCGAATATATATAGAATTTACAATCTGACGGCGTCACCTTATAGGGTGTGACGCCGTCACCTCGCCGTCAAAACATTCCTCGGATTGCTCAGATCCAACTCTGACGCCGTCCCCTTATAAACTTCTCTGGGCCGTCTCCCTTTGTGATAAAACGTGAGGACCTACATCCAGTAACACGTGACGCCATCACATGTTAAATCTCAAAAATCTTTCTGGGACGTCTAGTGCAAAAATAATCCACCTTGTTGTCAAAGAGTGACGCCGTCACCTGGTAAACCGTGACGCCGTCAGGTACAATTTCCAGCAAATTTTGAGACTTTGTCGTTTTCTTCACTTTTATGCTCCAAAGATGTCCAAAATGCTTCCTTTTACAGAATTCCTCTCCAAAGTACCTAAAATGACAAAAGGAACGATTTAAGGCAATATTTGATCAAATAATTACGGATTAGGGCTTAAATGACCCCCTAAAAGCGTAACACTTTTCGCCTCATCAAATACCCTTACACTTGAGATTTGCTTCTCCTCAAGCAAATGCGCTTTTATTCCAATCAAAATATGAGCTAGGGGTCATTTAACACTAATATAAAAGTAATTACAACAAGTGGTCATTCAACCCTAGTCATAACAAGCACGAAAATCATACACTAGCACCTCACAAATAGTGTTTGGATACTCTCATCTCTCGGGTGTTATAAACCTATATAACTAAATGGAAATGGAAGAAATATCATTCACTACCTGTCATAGCAAATAGATTACCATAGGCTTGGGAAAGGATCGAAAACCTCCTCCACTAGGCATAAGCACCTAAGATAAACTATCAAAGAGGGCTTTTCAAGGATTGTAACGTTAGGTGTAGGGATATGATAAACACGGTTTGGTTGGAATAAAGGGTATTTTTAGTGGTGGCGAGTTAATTATTTTGATCAAATACATGCACAAAGTGGCGTTGCTAAGCCAAGACTCGACTCGACTTAAGCTAAAAAGAAAATAACATGAACATAAATAAAGATAAAATGAAACGGGATGGTAGTCCGTATGTTTTTTCCACTTATCTTTTTCCAATTTTTTTTTCGTTTTTTTCTTGTTTTTTCGATTTTTTTTCATACACACTTGCCCTACCATCCAAAATAATACATCATGGGGCCTCGGTTCTCCCCTTACACTTGAATTTTTACATACTTTACAATTAACTATTCTAATGACTCGAATTAAGATAATTGAAAAACTTGGAGTACTTTAAAATATTAACGCACATATAGGGGTAATAATTGACTTCTTCCCCGTTACTCAATTACATTAGTACTTTACCCATGAGTCCCAATCGTCCCAAAACAATATGTACAAGGATATGACTAGACTTAGCAACCATGTAATCAATTAGACAATTAACTAAGGGTTTAAACATGTAACAATAATGCACTAAAGATGAGTGCATACAAGGTAGGCTAAGGCGATTTGGGTGTACATTTGGGGGTGAATTGTAAACAAATTCCCCCTTTAAGTAAAATGCTTAAAGTTAGAAACGAAAAGATAGGCTCTGAGGGGTGTACTAGGGGTATCGTGTACTAAAAATGAGTACATCGCTAAGGTGTGGGTGAATTACTTGACTTTATTAGTCAAGTTCATTGGCTTCATTGGTCAAGTAATTATAATACGGGTTTAAAAACAAGGGTTATCCTAATGCCTCTTATCATGTAATAAATCTAACTACACAAATGTAGTCTCACTTGTGGATTTGGGATGGTCACTAACGCAAGTTCTAGAATTTATAAGCTACCGGTACACACACAAGCATCAACAATGAATGCTTTTCCTAACAATTCTAGGGGCGAACCTCACATATTTGGGGGAAATTGTTTTTGAGTGGTACGGTTTTTGTGCTAGTCATACAATTCCTATCTATGAGACGCTTATTAAGACTAAAGTTTCACTCCTAAATGTTGTAAAAAAATTTAAATTTGGCGCAAAAATTGTCCTAACAAATATTTCTCTCGGTTTTATTACACATCTACCATTTAAACAAAACAAAAATCAAGCGTAATAGCATTTTCTAAGGTGACTTCATTTATCCCCTTACACTTAAACCGAACATTGTCCCCAATGTTCACATAAAAGATGTAAAAGTAGAAAATGAAAGATGAAACAAATACTCCCCTGATTCGTTTGATGTGGATCGTGTGATAACATGGTTAGATCTTCTTCCAAGATGATGTAAAAGATCCAAGATCAAAGTGACTCCAAAAGCTTGATGTCATGAACTTGATTCCATGTTCATCTTCTTGTCCAATATAACCTGTTAAACCTGAGAAAAAAATCTAGGCAAACCTTGCATAAAATCGGCGGCAAATTCTATAAATGGATATAATGCTTATGGAATGAAAATTTTGTAGATTCCCGGAATTAAAGATGCAGTAATTTTTAGAATCCGGCAGAAAAACTAAATTTTAAAAACTTTTTCTGGAATCAAAGCCTGACGCCGCCAGAATTGATCTGACAGAATACTTATCTTTAGTTTCCGGAAAATTTCTCGAAAAACAATTACCCTAATTCCTGGAATCCTGCAAAATTTCATTATGACTTGATATAAGCATTTGACTCGAACAAGTACTAATATGTATGTTTATTTTATATTGTTACAATTCATGTTCCAATTCGTTCTTATAAACAAATTTAGATTTCCCTTACACTTATCTTTTGTAAAATACCTTTATATGTAGTTAAGACGAAGTTAAAAAAAAAGCATTTTCACAATTTTAATTTGAAACATGAATCAATAACAACAAAAATAAAACATACATACGGAAACAAATAAATTCAAGTAAACAAACACACAAAACAAATAAAGCTTGGGTTGCCTCCCAAGAAGCGCTTTTCTTTATTAACGAGTCTTGTAGCTAGACTCAAAGTCACTCTATTACGTGACTTCGTCCTTGGTCACAGTTTCTAAGTCATCCTCGGGTTTAGTCTTATATTCCGGACCTAGTTGCAAGCATTCTTTGTAGAAACCAAATATCCTACTCATAACATAGTCTACTCCTCTACGTCTATCCTCATCATTCCTATAGTAGACCGCTTGCTTATGCTCCTTCTCAATGTTTGATAAAATCCGGAATTGCTCTATCTTATATGGCATTTGGTAGGCTACCTCATTAGTCTCGTCCTTGAATCTAACTATCCCTAGAGATGGGTCATAATTCATCTTAGAGGCATCAACAAACGGCTTACCAAAAACTACTTGAGTTAAGCATGCATCTACTACCGGACGAATATCTTCTACGATCACAAAGTCGGTAACATAGGTAAAGTTCCCTACATACACACGCAATCCTCTTATTCTCCCCACGAAGTTGCTCATCCAACCCGTGTTGGGACATATCCTAGGTCCAAGTTTCTTTTTAATTATCCAATTGTAATAGATCCTAGTCATGATGTTTATGGGGGATCTAAGGTCTATGTAAGCTTTCCACACATGCAGATGTCCTATGTTGCATGGTATGTTGATGTTGGATAGGTCACCCGTCTTAATGATTGGATTACCTAGGACGTATGGCGTCTCGGGGTCATCAAATAAATCCTTATGGTATGCACGTTCTTCCGGAGTGGGTAACCTATTGAAGTAGTCCTCTATTTCTTCTACTTCTTCTATTTCCCTTTTCTCACTTTCCTCAACTTCCTTAATTTCATCCTTATGTTGACTATCTACTTCATTTTTATCAATTGGCTTAATAGTGACAACGTTAACAAAGTGGACATGTTTGGATGATGAGGGGTCCTTGATTTGGTGTCCGCTACTTGTGTTCCTAGCGTCCTTATTTTGTGATGGCGCCCCTTGGTTGTTGAATGCTTTCAATAAGTTGTCTATTTTATTGGTCATCTCCGTTTGTTGTTGATTAAATTCGGATTCGAACTTAGCCATACGAGCTTCTTGAGATGCCATAAACTTAGACATCATTCCCTCAAGGTTATTGGTACTACCATAATTATTGGAGGGATTGTTATTGAAAGTACGATTTGAGGATGAACCGTTTGATTGGAAACGATTAGGTGGATTGGAAGAATTGTTTTGGGGCGTGTTTTGGTTTTGCTTCCACCTAAAGTTCGGGTGATTTTTCCAAGAGGGGTTGTAAGAATCACCGTAAGGGTTTGGCTCGGGTTTGAAAGTGTACCACTTTTCTCCTGCTCAATCGGTACGCGAGGATGCGCAGTCCGCAAAAGCTTGTTCGGGGAGTTCCATGCAGTCTCGAGTGTCGTGGGGACCACTACAATACTCACATGAAGAAGTGATTTTGTTCACTTGGCTTGAAGGTTTAGGAGCTTCGTAGGATTTCATTAGATACTTGACTTGGTCTTCAAGTTCCATGATCCTACGGTCGGAAGTGCTTGGATTATTTGAAGGCAAAGATATTGCCTTGACCGTTTTGTTCAAATCACGGGGATCATTCCAACTTTCATTGTCATAGAGAGCAATATCTTCTATGAGTTCCCATGATTGTTCCGCACTTAGATCACGTAGCTTGCCACCGGCCGCTTGGTCAATGGTTTGCTTCGTGGGGATATTGATATGGTCACAGAAAATTTGGACTTGGAGCCAAAGGTCAATGCCATCATGAGGGACTTTTAGGAGTAAGTCCTTGAATCGAGTCCATGCCTCGTAGAGGGTTTCGCCTTGACGTTGTTGGAACGCCAAGATGTCATTCTTTAGCTTTGTGGTTCTCCCCGGTGGGAAAAATTGAGCAAGGAAGCGAGCGGTGAGATTATCCCAAGAGGTGATGGATCCTGCGGGTAGACGTTCTAGCCATTGACTAGCTTGGTCTCGCAGAGAGAATTGGAAGAGACGTAATCGGGTAGTCTCTCGAGTGTCAACATCAAGGTCTATGGAATCTACGATCTTAAGGAAGTCCTTGAGGTGTTGATTTGGATCTTCGGAACGAAGTCCATGGAATGCACATCCGCTTTGCACCAACCGGATGGTGTCGAATCGCAATGGAGACACATTGGATCCTTGGGTGAGCTCAATGGTGTTTCGATAGCCTTGGTGGCTAGGACGGGTGTATTCTCCTAAAGTACGGGATCTAAGAGGTGGGTTTGGTTGAGGTATGTCATGTTGCGGTGGGTTGTTGGGATCAAGGATATTACCACCTTCCATGATGTCGGATAATAATGGTTACGAAAAAAACACAAAAAAAAGATAGACTAAAGAAAATCTAGAAAAATAAAAATAAAAATCTCACTAGAAAGGATTCTAATGAGTAGACCTAAGTAAAAATAAAATTTTCAATCTAAACAATAACTATTCCCCGGCAACGGCGCCAAACCTTGATGCGTGGGTTTTGCAACCTTTGCACTTAGGTTTTACCTCTCAAGGGATCTTGAGAAGCTTACAACCCCCACCAGGCAGTGTACCTGACCGATGTAGTATAGTGAAGTGGCAAGTACCGGGGGATTGATCGTTCTCTCAGGGAATAGTGTCGTTAGGCTTGAAAAGCTACTCTAATTAGGTCTGAGGGTTGAGGGATGATTCTTTTTGTATTTATATATTTTATGAAATCAAGTAAAAATCTCGGGTTTTGGAAGAGTGGGCGGAATTAGTTGCTAGTCAACTAACCCAAATAACTACTTTTGCAATTAAAATAAAATAACAAGAAAAAGTAAATCGTTGTGAAACTTATATGAGAGAAAAATGTGTTTACTTAGATTTCCTTACTCCCTAGCTATCTTTTACATGTTAATTGGTGATGCGCGGGATTGCGACCACGCACTAGGGTTTTACCTCTCAAGGGATCTTGAGAAGCTTGCAATCCTCACCAGGCAGTGTACCTGAACGATGTAGTATAGTGTAGTGGCAAGTACTGGGGGATTGATCGTTCTCTGCGGGAATAGTGTCATTAGGATTGAAAAGCTACTCTAATAGGTCTAGGGGTGAGGGAAGATTCTTTTTGTATTTTTATATTTTAACGAAAGCAAGTAAAAATCTCGGGTTTAAAGGAGTGGGCGGAATTAGTTGCTAGTCAACTAACCCAAATAACTACAATTGCAAATAAAATAAAATAACAAGAAAGTAAATGGTTGTGAAAACTAATATGGAGAGAAGTGTGTTTACTTAGATTTCCTTACTCCCTAACTATCTTTTACCGATTGATTAGTGTGTATTAATTGCGTGGATGACGGATTGTATTCCTTAATACCATTCGTAGGGGTGTGTACGAACTTCCCCTAACTCTATGAGATCTTACTTCACTCCTATGTCGAGCCGGCTAAGAAGCTCCTAACATGGGATCACTAGAATTCACTCATGCATTAAATACAATCAAAATAACCTTAGTACACCTTGGTTCATGTTTCTTAAGACGTTCAAACATGTTACCAACCGGAAGTCTACCAGTTTTCTTAAGCCTAACATCGATAATCAACCATCCAATACAATTAATAACACACCATTCAATCAACAATCAATAGTTAGGTTTCATTAGATCTAAGCAAACACAAAGAAAACTTAGCCTAGCATGTTAAACAAAAGACAAGAACAAGATAGAATCAAACAACACATAGACATATTGAATGATTAATTGATTACTTATCTTCAATGTAACATGAGAGATCCAAGGGTATAACACCCTTAAAAAAGCCGCAAAAATCGTCTAGGGTTTCTCTCTAAAAAGTTCCACACTTATGACTAAAAATTATGCGAATATATATAGGAAAACAGATCTGACGGCGTCACGTTATGGACTTGACGCCGTCACCTCGCCGTGGTTAGGGTTTCTTGATATCCTTTTTGACGCCGTCCGTCTTTAAACTCTAAATTTGTGTTCTGGCCCGTCAAGGCTTGACGCCGTCAAGCATGGTCTTGACGCTGTCAAGGTACTGTTCCAGCAGATTTTTGACACTTTGTCGAATTCTTCACTTTTATGCTCCGAAAACGTCCAAAATGCTTCCTTTTCCAAAATTTCTCTCAAAAGTACCTAAAATGCCAAAAGGAACGATTTAGGGCGATATTTGATCAAATAAATACGATTTAGGGCTTAAATGACCCCCGAAAAGCGGTACACTTTTCGCCTTATCAAATACCCTTACACTTGAGATTTGCTTGTCCTCAAGAAAATGCGCTTTTATTCTAATCAAAATACAAGTTAGGGGTCATTTAACACTAATATAAAAGTAATTACAACAAATAATCGTTCCACTTCAATCATAATAAGCACGGAGATTACACACTAGCACCTCACAAGTAGTGTTTAGATACTCACATCTCTCAGGTGTCATAGAATTATATCTCATAAATGAAAATAGACAATATCTCTCACTACCTGTCATAGCAAATAGATTACCATAGGCTTGGGAAAGGATCGAAAACCTTCTCCACTAGGCGTAAGCACCTAAGATAAACTATCAAAGAGGACTTTACAAAAGGGGTTGACAATGTTACGCCGTAATTGATTTGAAACTTTGGAATATTCACACAAGGAAGACTACGCCGTAACTAAACAATAAGGTTACGGCGTAATAAAGATACATGAAGATTACGGCGTAGCTCTACAAGGAAATTACGACGTAACTTAACTCAATAAAGATTACGGCGTAGCTCCACATTATGCTTACAGAGTAATTGTCGCCGCCATGTATTACGGCGTAATTACTCAACTAGGTTACGCCGTAACTAGCACAATGGATAAGATCAGACGAAGATAACACTAGCTATGGCGTAACTACCAATAAAGGTTACGCCATATCTATGTCCTGCCTATAAATACAGGGCAGATTTTTCTTTCAAAAGACATGTCCCCTTTCCCAAACCTTATCTAGGGTTTGGGGACAACAGCCACAGAAGAAGAAGCTAGTTTTAGGAGTTTGAAGACAGAAGTTCTCGTCTACTACAACCGTTTGTATTTGAGTTTAGATTCTCTTATGTTTTTCTAGTAATCATTTGATGAATTCATTATAATAATCAAGTTTAGATAAGTTATTTGTTCTCTTTTATTTCTATATATAGATATCTTCTTTGTCCATTCATTTATGCTAGTTTCGGTAGTATTATAAGCTTGTTAGTATTTAGTGAACCAGGGAAATTGACCATAGGAACCTGGCAAACTAAATTGCGAAGAAAGGAAGGAATTGGCCATAGTACTACCAGTCTTCGTGTAAGAATTGACCATAGGATCACCTAGCAAGTGGAGGTACTTAAGAAGTTAGAGAGATCTAAGATCTGAGAGGCCGGATCTCTGACGAATGAGATCTATTAGATTTGGCACTTAATGACTTAACCAAGTATCCCATTTTTGCTTATGACCGAGGGTAGTGCCTTTGGGACGGCACTCGGATTTACCTAGGCTCTACTACATCTGATTGGTTCTCTGCCCATCAGTATGTGTTAATCCTTGTATGTCTTAGTGTATAAATTTAAAGCAGGATGGAAATACACATCAGTTGCTATCCAACTAACCCAAAAACTACTTTTATAAAACTAAAATTAAAATAACAAGAAAAGTAAATTGGTGAACTTCTTATAGTGAGACAAACGTGTTTACTTAGATGTCACTATTCCCTATTTATCTTTTACTGATTTGTTGAATTGTCACGTCTTTTGTCTTAGTTGAAGCGTTGTATTCCTTAATATCGGTCGTAGGGGTGTGCTATATTCCCCAACTCTATGAATATTAATTTCGCCTACAACCTTAAAGTCTATTAAGAATTATAGGGTCATAAACATCAACTCATGCAATAAATACAACGAGAAAAACCAATAGTGCACGATATGGTTACGTTTTCCAAGACATTCAAACTTGTTACACAATAGAGGTCAGTCAGTTTTCTTAGTCTAACGTGAAGCTATCAAATAAACAATAGACAACGCATCAATAATCAATAACTAGGTTTAATTAGATCTAAGAAAACACAAACAAACTTAAGCTAGCATGTTAAAGTAAATAAAAGATAAACAAAGAATCAAACAACACATAGACATATTGAATGATTAAAAAGATAACATATCTTCAATAGAACGTGGATGAAAAAGGCTGAAAAAGCCCTACAAATACTTTGGAAATCGTGTAACTAACTCAAAACATGAACATGAATGATACTTGTGATTATGGTTCGAATTATGTAAGAATTCTAGAGAGAGAAAGTAGTGAGATGGGAGCCTTTTAGTGAGAGAAAGACAATGTGATTTGTTATAATCAAATGAAAGGTCCAACCCTCTCCCTTGGTGGGAGAAGGTATTTATTCTTACATAATAAACGCCTCTAGTAGGCTATGGTTCTGGCTAACAGTTGGAAAAGACCCGACCCGACACGATGGTGAAACGTAATCTATTCTAATATGATAAATACTACGAGCTATTAAATGCTAAACAATACTCGGGGTGACCGAGTCTTTTCATATGAATATTTATATTCCTAACAATCTCCCCCAAGGGAGGTCACCCCGGAAATTACAAATTGAATTATAGCATTCTAATCTTGAGGTTAACTTCGTAGCTCGTAGACATTGATTCTTCATAGTCATAAAACTTTCTGTCTTCAGTAGTGGACTTTTCATGACCGTTCTTTTGTTTTGGATGATCTTTGAGTATTCTTGAAGTTCATCATCCAATGTGTGTCTCCAAGTCATCTTGTAGCAGCATAGTCTCCATGAGATGTTGTGATATTTGTAGCACCATGCTCACACTTTTCTTTATCATGATTTTCAACATCAGAGTTATGGAAGCATTGTTGAAGGCCTATTAATTACCATCATTTCTTTGAGTATGTTGATGAAGTGTGAGCATGAGGTGATGGATCGCTGTTAGGATCACGTTTTACGTAATCTCTCAAGTCTCGGTCATTTCTACAATATGTAATAGGTTGCTAGTTTATTATCTCATTTATATTCATGTATTAATGTTATGTAGGCATCCAATGGGCCTCTAAAGCCCACAACTAGAATGATAGGAAGGGAAGGGAGTGTTGCCCTAGACCTTGCCTATAAATAGTAAGCTTATGTATGTCACACCCTGAATTTACCTGTTATATGGCAGCGGAGTTGAATACCTGGGTGTAACGATCATGGCATCTCATACAAGGTTATGTTGAACGACCTAAAGTGTCGTTTTGAAAATACATCGTTTGATCATTAAAACATCAGAGTTTACAAAATAGGTCCCATAATGGTGTTACAAGTTCATGAAAACTAGTTCATTCATCTGATCAATACATTACATAGAGTGCCATAAGAATGAACAGGATAAGACTCGTCGACTCTTCGAGTGCCATGATGGTCATATGCAAGTTCAGCATGTTGCTTATCTTAGTAACCATGAAAATACGCATTGCTAAACGGTCAACAATAAAGTTGTGAGAATCATCAGGTTTAAAATGATGTTTACGGAACCACATAAGTAAAATGTATGACTAACCGTACATAAATATAATGAAAAATAGTACAATAGACCTTAAGACTCATGACCCGAATCCAACTGTAGCTAATGAAACGTGCCCCAAAGAGAGTTGCTTGCCAAAAACTTTGAATGTATGAAATGAAAATGCAACCGTTTGAACTGTTGGTAACCCCAACACGATGGAGGCTCACCCTCAAATAGATCTATGCCACTTCACCTCTCACTTGCCAAAAACAATTAACGGGTTCATCGATGTCTAAAGTGGGACTTTAACATGGCAATGCGGTAACTTAAGCATTGTACTTGAAATGTATACATAGGTCGCTACAAAAAAACTGGTGCAATGTATGTCTCCCCGTTCTTCAATTTAATTACTTCTCAATTTGCAAATCCGCACGGGGAGAATAGCATTGCAGCCTTTTTTTGTAGGACCTAAGTATACAAATTCCAAGACAATGTTAAGTAACCGCATTTGCCATTGTAAAGTCCACCTATTTAAGTACATCATGAACAGTTTAAGTTGTGAGCAGTGGGAGAGTGAGTGGATAGTGATCTATTGAAGGCGTGACGGCTCCATGCCGTGTTGGGGTTACCAAACCAGTCAAACGGATGCTTATTCATACATTCAAGTGTTTGGCAAAGCCTCCATTTGGGGCATTCTAGTACAGTCTAGCTTCGGGTCATGAGCTAGTCTATTGTACTATTTTTCATTATTCTATGTGACGGTTGGTCATACATTTATTACTTATGGTTCCGTATAACATATCATTTTCAATAAACTATGATTTCTCACCAACATTATTGTTGACCGTCTTTAGCAATGTATTTTCAGGTTACTCAAGAATCAACAACATGTGACTTGCAATGGACAATCATGGAGTCGAGGAGTTCGACGCGTCTTACCTTTTCATTTTATGGCACTTATGTAGTGTTGATCAGGATGAACTAGTTTTCATGAACTTGTAAGCACCATTATGGACCTATTTTGTAAACCTCTTGATTTTAATGATCAAACGATGTATTTTCAAAAACGCACTTTATGTCGTTCACATAA
>LBNU01038271.1:62781-81577 GCA_014162995.1 Artemisia annua | reverse complement strand
GAATCATTATAAAATTGTAGGATATCAAGGATATCATCATCATCACTGTCATCAGGAATGAAACGGAATCGAGAGCTAGATCTGGCTGCTTTTTCTTTTGCAATGGATTCCCTAATAGATTTTTCAAAGGCATCTTGGGAATTTATTTTAGCAGCTTGCTCTTCAGCTAACAATTCCTCCATGGATTTTGGATTATCTTGGGAATGTTTAATTCCTTTTAAATCTTTCACTAAATCCAGAAGATCAAGGAGAAGATTTTGAGGAAGTGGCAGAGGTTCAGGTGCCTGATTCATTTGGTACTGTGGAGGTTGGTCATGATACGAAAAGTCGTAATTGCTACAAGGAAATGGATTCCTTGTTTGACAATCAGAGCTGAAGTGTGGACCCCCACAGAATTCACAACAGTAAAATTGCTGTGACTGACTCGGTGAATCATATGGATGTTGGACATAACCAAAGTTCTGATTGTTACCGGGAAACTGTTCATAGACAAACGTGTTTCCGGTTTGACACTCAAATCCTTGGTGAGGGCCTCCACAAAATTCACAGGAATATGTATGAATCTCTTGATGTGGTGGCTGATGGAATAAATCAGATGTGTCATGGTAAGAATAAGGATCTTGGTTATAGACAGACCCGTATCCCGACTCTACCACGCCACAACCGGGGCAATTGCCACCATTATGAGGGCCACCACACCATTGGCAATTAAGAAGGTGTGGATGAGACATAGAAAGAATCAAATGGTAACTGAGGGGTAGGGATAAAGAATCAAACTGACAAGAGGGTAAAGATGAATATTTTTGTGGGTTTTGATAAACATTTTGTACAAACAAAATAAGAAGAAAAATCTTTTTGGCAATCGATCAGTCAAACGAATCAACTTCACGATTATTCTGGATTTTTATAAAAAGAGTGAAAATATGGACAAGGATATGGTAAATATACAATGACGTGAATATCCAAAGATCACTAATCTTCAAATACGCTTGAATATGCACACAACCTCCCCGGCAGCTGCGCCAAAATTTGACTGGCTCAGAAACAGTCAACAAAAGTCAACCAAGGATTTGGTCAACTAAAGTCAAACTATCGAAGGGCTCAATGCAAGTGTCCAAGGAGTATAGAATATTCCCGGGTCGTTTATTCCCCAGTGAGGTGTGAATTGTATCGAAAACGTGTTCGTGATCGGGTGAATTTGGACAGTAAAGGGTTTGAGTTGATTACACTAAGGAAATAAAAATGAAATAGCTTAAACAAGCTATAAGAACTAGAACAAGAAAGGAAATTAGCTAGAAACGTTTAAAATCTAAAAACGCGAAAGTTAGTTAAAAATTACGTTAATGTACAAAATAAAACGCGAGTTTAAAGAAATAAAAAGCCTACGGATATGAAAATTATATTTTTACAATCCTAATAATAAAGGAAAATTATTAGAAAAAGAAAAATATTTATTACACTATTTATTTAATTATTATTAATTAAAAACTATTTATAAACTAATTAAACTTATTTAAATTATAATAAATACTAAATGAAAAGTAAAAATTCTAAAACTTTTTCTAAAAATACTTAGTAGAATAAGAAAGCTAGGAAAATTATAAAAAATATGAAAAGCTAAAAATTAAGCTGGAGAATAAGCTGTATGAACTAATAAGCTAAAATGGAAATTTTGTACTATATAAAAAAGAAGGGAACTCTAAAACACATAATCACACATAGGGGAGATGGTGCCTGGCACCCTTTTGGTTTTGTCACAGTTAACCTCAAGGTCCCAGGTTCGAATCCCACTAATGACAGTTTACTCTTTTATTTTCTTTTCAGGTTTTTCTTTTACAAAACTACTTTAACAACAAAAATAAGTAACTTTTACAAAAGTAACATTTTTTAAAACTCAAAAATAAGCTGTTTGAGAGCTTATATTCTCCACAGTACTCTATATAAGCTAAAAAAGGAAATTTAGAACTTGAAAAGCTATGTGAAAAGCTACAATATGAACCTAAAGGCTAAAATGAGATGGTAGCAAGTGATATAGGTGAAAATTAAGCTAAATCATAAGGAAAAACTCAATGAATAAGCTAAACAGTGGAAATAAGCAAATCCAATTTGCTCAGAACCCACAGGCCTGCAGGCAAATTGTAGGCCCAATTAAGCTTATCAAATAAGCTCTTAAACCCAAAATAAGCCTGGAACCAGCTAGATGGGCTTATGAGCTTTCCAAAAAGCCAAAGCACTCATTGTGGGGTCCACTAATAAGCTCAGAATAAGCTTTTAAAAGTTGGTGGAAAGCTGTGTTACTCAGTGTTCAAACAGAATTGGAACAAACAAAAAGCTCTAAGCAGCCCAGGTAAATAAGCAATAAAATGGAAAATAAGCACATGAACCTTTGGTTTGGTTGCTTGGCTTTCCAAAAAGCCAAGTATCTCAGTGTGGGACCCACTATTAAGCTCTTGAGAAGCTTGTGAATAGGGTGCCAAACCTGAGACACAGGGGAGGTAAAAGACCAACTAGGCAACTTTGAGACTGCTTATTTATAAGCAAATGAAATCCAATTTAGAATTTTCTTTTTAAAACATGTAAACAAGCAACCAAATAACACAAATCAACAAAAAGTTTGGATTTCCAATCTATATTAAACCCTATACAAGATCTGGTAGAATTGGCCAATTTGACAGATTTGGAATTTTGACTTTTTAAGTTATGCACCTATTTTGACTTTTATGAGATTTGATTTAGCCCAGATGACATAAAATGATGTAATTAGCTAATATAAGAGTGAATTGAGCTATTTTAACAACTTATGCAAAGGTTTGAATGATCATGAATCCTAAAAACCTAACAGTTAATGAAAAACATGGGAATCAAGATCATTTTGACTATTTGACAAGCAACCACTGGATTTTATGATAGATATTACCTACTTAGACCTAATGTGACTTAAATGAAACAAATGGAACAACTAAAACAGTCTAGAATACATTACACCCTACTGCTCCAAACACTCCTTTTAAAAACAGTTTTGGTCATTTTCAAAGCATTTGGATGTTTTGACCATTGAAACTGACTCACAAGACTCTAATATGATTGAGTAAATGTAATTAAGCTAAAATGCAGAAATAATAACATCATAACACATCAATTACTAGTATGATTATTTGACAGTGGAATCCAATCAATGATCAATACAAGTAATCTAATGAACAATTGATTACCATTAAGCAATATTTTAATTTAAATACACTAAATCAAGCATGAAATCAACAAATGAGCAGAGATTAAGCCTAGCTACAGTACTAATAGAAAAATTGAGAAATGCTTACAAATTGTGTCCAAACTGAGAAATAAGGAACCAAGGACTCAAACCATAACCTAATGCTTCCCACAAAGCAACTAAACCATGAACATCCAGAATCCACCATTCACCATTCTTCAATCTTCTTGGATACTGATTTTTGATTTTTTGAGTTAATTTTCTTGATTTTCTTAGTATTTTTCTTTTGTTAACTAACACTGATTTTATTGTTTCTAATAGCTTGCATAAGCTACATAAGGAGCTTATGTGATCCTATGAGTCCATTAACAACAATAATACACAACATCAAAGCTTATTGAGATTTTGAGTGAAAAATAGAATGCATAACTGAGAATGAACTGAAACTTGAAAGTAATTGATAAGAAAGGTTTACAATACACTAAATTAACTGAGTTCAATACTTGAAAACTTTTAGAATTACACTAAGAACATAAATTTACACTAGTCGACATTATTTTTCTAAGCTACTACTATTCTACATATCTTCTTCACTTTTTTCTTGACTTATATAGATCCTTGGGGTCCTCAGTGAATTTCCCACTCCTTTCTGAGCCGTTGGATGAGTTACAATCAATCTTAGCCTTCAAATTTGTTTTGGCGGGAAAAAGTCCAATTGGCAGTTATAGGTAACTTGGAGCAATTCTAGGGCAATAAATGCTTCTTGGATGTTTGTTGAGGCTGGGGAGACAAGGTGAGGTGAAAGTGAGGTGGAGGTGAGGTGAGTTGCAGGTTCACGTGGGGAAGGAGAAAAGGAGGGATGGTTTGACCTTGGGTTTGACCAAGGGGTTATAAAAAAAACGGGGAGGGTTTTATTTTTATTATAAGGGCCAGGGAAGGGTTTTGGGCTTGAGGGTGTGATTGGGCCAGGGGGTGATAAGGGCTTGGGGTTATAAGGTTATTTTGGGTTTATAAATAACACAAGGGTCCATTTGGTGTATTAACTAAGCTTAGGGACCAATTATGTAATTTCTGAAAATCCAGGGGCTGAAATGTAACTTTCCTAAAGATACCATAAGGATCAAACTTGCCAAGCTTCAATAACCCAAGGACCATAAATGATTATTTCCCATTTTGAACACCCGAGGACCAAAATTGCCAATTCCCAAAGTTGAGGGGCTAAACTTGTAATTTTCTGAAAAATTCACCCGAGTATTATTTTTGCTAAATTATTATTTTAAAAAGACTTGGGTTGACTTTTCTGACAAAATAAATGCTCAGGGACTAGTTTTGTCAAAATTAGATAGTTGGGGGACTGAAACTGCCAAAATTGCAAACTTTGTACGTTTTTCACACGTTTTTAAACGTTTTGCATCTAAAACACATAAAACACAATCCTGGAATATTTTCACTTATTTTGATGCATTATTGAGTGTTTTTGTATGTTTTGCAGTTTATATTAGACCAAAAATGATGAGTGTTTGAGCACTCATCAACCATAGACGGACATAATGCAGCTAATTCTTANCCATGAACCCCACCACCACTTCGGGTTATTGTGATACCACTTTTGCTCCGCCGGAGTACCAGGAGTACCAGAGCCTGCCGCCGCCTCTGCCAGTGGATGATGCCGGAAAGGAGATGGTTCCGGATGAAGGCAATGTGTTTGTGTCGTCGCTGTTGGAGGGTGTTTGTTTTGAGGATGGTGTTTGGCCATTTTGTGGCAGCTAAGCTAGTTTCCTTGTTAAATGTTTATCTTTTGTTTGTAGTGGTTGATGTAACCGATCTTTTGGTGAATGGTTATCTATCTTATGTTGTAAATAAATGATCTTTTGGCTAATTCGTAGTAGTTATATTTACATAGGACCCAGAATTGCCCATTTTGACAATCATGTTTGACATTTGCACATGATTGTACATGCACCAAAATACCCAGAATTGCCCAAAATGGATCTAATTGACTATCCGTGTAACCATTGACTATTCGTGTAACCACATTCAAATTAATGCGCAGGCACAAAAATACCCAAAATTACCCAAATTGACAATCAAGTTTGACTTTTGCAAATAACATTATGGTTGACTTTTGCAAAAATACCCAATGGTTGACAAGGAAAACATAATAAATCAACACAACAAACACATAACATGACATTAACATTCATTCAAATTGATAACAGAAACATAACAAAAACATAATATATCATTAAAATTCATTAAAGTTCAAACATAACATTGATAAAAGGAGGGAAACATTAAAGGAACATTCAAAACATAGATGACCATGAAAGAAACTCTAAAGTCCCTTGACAAATGCGTGCTTGTTGAAGAGCTTGAGCTTCGCTTCTGCCATCTTCTTCTTCAAATCCAAAAGCTCGATAACATCGTACTTTTAAAGCTTCTTCAAGAACTCCAAGCATTTGAACATCTGCACCGAGGGACGCACAAGTTCCATTTCAGCCATCATCTTGTTCCTTTGAACGACAATATCAAGCAACTCTTGATATGCCACAAATAGATCTTTGGCATACTTGATATCACGCTCCGTCTCCCTAGCAAAAAACACCGTCATCTGGTATGGTAACTTGGTTGAGTTAGCAGCCACAGCAAGTTCCTCAAGAAGGACAAATTGAGACATTCTTTTGCAAATTTGATTCAAAAAAGTTTTACTGTGTTTGTTTACTGGATGAATGAGGAAGTTACTCGGGGTATAAGCTATAAATAGGCGTGGTAAGTACATGTGAAAATGTGTTTTAGGCGTGTTTTGGGTAATAAATGATAAACGTTTGGGTTACCAACATACACATCCCAAAATTGCCTAGTTTTTTGGCTTCCATTAGATTTGATAACATGTTATGCAACCATTGAACCTAGTTAAGATTACATAACCGATACATAAACATTAATAAAGTAAACATTGTTATAAATGATCTACTAAAAGACCAATCTGTCACACCCTGAATTTACCTGTTATATGGCAGCGGAATTGAATACCTGGGTGTAACGATCATGGCATCTCATACAAGGTTATATTGAACGACCTAAGGTGTCGTTTTGAAAATACATCGTTTGATCATTAAAACATCAGAGTTTACAAAATAGGTCCCATAATGGTGTTACAAGTTCATGAAAACTAGTTCATCTTGATCAAACGTTACATAAGTGCATAAAATGAAAGGTAAGACGCGTCGACTCCTCGACTCCATGATGGTCCATATGCAAGTCACATGTTATTATCTTAGTAACCTGAAAATACATTGCTAAAACGGTCAACAATAATGTTGGTGAGAAATCATAGGTTTATGAAAATGAATGTTATACGATAACCATAAATATAAGTGTATGACTACCCGTCACATGATTGTATGACTACCCGTCATATGGTTGTAAAATTGTACAATATTACTTAAGCTCATGACCCCGAAGCTAGACTGTAGGTAATGCCCCAAATGGAGTGCTTTGCCAAACACTTGGAATGATCAAATGAAATGCATCCGCTTGACTGTTGGTAACCCCAACACGGATGGAGGCGTCACCCTCAATAGATCTATCCACTCACTCTCGCTTGCTCACAATTAACGGTTCATGATGTACTAAATAGGGGACTTTAACATGGCAAATGCGGTAACTTAAGCATTGTACTTGAATTTGTATACTTAGGTCCGTACAAAAAAAAATGGTGCAATGTATTCTCCCCCGTGGGATTTGAAATGAAATAATTAATTGAAAACGGGGCTATGAAAACTCACCTCAAGTGATGCTACAATCTGGAATGTATGAACTGAAGTAATGAGGTGGAACTCCTAGCCGCAACCTAAAATGAATGCATGTAATCTACTTTAGATTATGAAATGGGTTCATGTATGCACTTGCACTTATAATCTATACCACTCGTTTTGTATTCAAAATATGTATTGTTGTCGAAAATATAATTTATATCTTCGTATAAGGTCATAGTGAATATTACATGTTAGTCTAATAATGTTATACAATAGTTATATAGTGAATAATAGTGAAATATAGGTTTTAGACGTAAAATATAACACTTAGTAATTTTTGAAATACGGTTAAAAATGGCTTCGGAAAACTAGTTGTAAATCAGTGAATATTGAGAGTTAGGAAATAAAATTGGTATTTTTGGAAAGCTTAGCACCAAGCCAAAATATGTTCAGGAGTGAAGTTTTGCTCAAAGTGTTTAGATTTTATGATAAATGGTCGAAAAGTATGGTGTTTTTAGGCTAAAACTGCCATTTCTGGGCAGTTTTTATGAATGTTTGGATAGCTGTAGATTACTCATTTTAAGTCCAAATAACAAACGGCTTTTTGATTTGAAAACTAGGCCAGGTGCTCTAACTTTTGTTCCTTGGAGTCCAAAACTCCAGAACTGAGTCAATTGACGGGAAAATAGCTCTCAACATCGGTGTTTCTGGGTATACTTAGAAAATTTCTGGGTAAAGTGCTGGTGGTCTTTTAGTGAAAACAACAACTTTCGAAAAATCATAACTAATTCGTTATAAGGCCGATTTTCATGTTCTTTATATCCCCGAAAAGGTAAAATGGTATACTAACATATTTTCAAAAGTTTGGCAAGTTTTGAAAAGGTCTAAGGCTCGTTTTTGGCCAAGAAATTCGTACATCAGCAAACAATTTCCGGAAAATGTATAAGTCTAGTAACATTTTGTTTTTGGCATATCTCCTTCGTTATAAGTCCATTTTTAGTGATTTAAAAGGCCATAGTTTCGTCTAGGAATGTATTTTCTATATCTTGGGTCTAAAAATTACCAAAACTCACTGAGTTTACCCAATTTTGAAAATTGGGACAGTAGGTTTACATATAATTCCAAAAATGATTTTACCTAGTTTGTACATGTCCAAATCCACTACTAACAACATCAACTCATCCCTTAATCTACCATACACCTTCTTAGGGTGTCATGGGTTCCCTAACATCACAATTTCAACCATTTCTCCAAGGTTTCATAAGGAATCTATTTTACACATAAAATGACAACAACTTAAGTTTTGTGGTATAGACTTCAATATGCAAGTTCAAAAATGATAAATGTACATAAACCTAGCAAGGAAATTGTGGTAGAACTTGTAAAAATAGGTGATGTACTTACTTGAAAACTTATAACTTTTATGAAGAAAAACCTAACAATCCATAGGTTTATATTGCAAAACCTTGTAATGGATGATAACTACTACTTGTAAATTATGTTGTACTTGAAAAATCTCTTGTTCTTATTTGATGTTGGGTTGGAACGAGCAAGGTCAAGAGGAAGGAATGAGAGAACTTTTTCTTGATCACCAATTTTTACATGCAAGTATGAGAATTTTAGTTTGGTAGTAGTGGTTTTGTTGGGTGATTATGAGGACACCATGTGTCCTAAGACACCTCTTGGCCGGCCACCTCATGAAGAGGTGGTGTATTGGTCACAATTTTGTACAATGTTTATTTTACGGGGTACCGTTTAGTGCATAGTTTTGTTAGTTTAGCGTTACCGGGTACCGGGTTAATTAAAAATAAAATATAACGGGACAATACGGGATATAATAAAGTTGTAAAAATTAAAAAAATATAATTTTCATAAACATTAAGTATTTTGATAGTTATCACTTTGTTAATACAACTTATTATATATATAAGTTCAAGTAAAGGTTTATTATTTGGTTGTCCACCAAAATAAATAATATATAGTTTTATAACCTTAGTGGAAAAATAACTAATATAAAAATATATTAGTGTCCTAGTGGAATTCGTTTGGTACATTAGGTTAAAAACTAATAACATGACTTATTATTTATATACAAATAAATAAATAAGTGTAACTTGAAAATATATAAACTACCAGTGGAATAGAATGCAAATGATGTCATGATGAAATGTAGACTAACCCTAGTCTATGAAATGTATGATGTATAATAATGTGACTTAACCTACCCGGTTTCGTCAAATGAATATCCGTAAACCCTGTTTACGTGAAATGATGAATTAAAATTCTGTGAATGGAAAATGTTAAGGCTTTGGAAAGTGACCTGAAATTGCGAATTGTGACAATGTAACACATACAATTGTTGGTTATTTCATTTCATTAGAAAAACTCTTGTACTTTCATCTTTCATATTGATTTAATCAACCAATCTTCATCCTCATCTTATTTCTACCAAAATCTATACTTGTGTTTACAATATGGTGACCTAACAAGTGGTATCAATCGCTAGAAGAGGGTATATCTTTTGTATTTTGTAACACCCCAAAAACCCAATCAGCGGAAGCATACAAGTCTAGGGGTGCTACCCGATTGTTATCACAACAAAAGGTACAAAGAACGGTTTTACATAAAAAATTTTAGAAGAAATTTTATAATTGAAATCATTCAATTTACATCAACTAACATAGTGCGGAAAAATATAGGTCCAAAAGGTTTTCGGAGTCTTCTATGACCAAGCCATGCCCTTCGCCAAGCTCCTCCAAAGTACAATATGCAGCGAGCAATATCTAACATCTGAGATAAACATGCTATAGTCAACACAAAGGTTGAGTGAATCCATAGGTTTAAAGTAAAGTAATTGATCACAATATTCCAAATTTAATAGAAAGGGGCTACGTTGTTGTACGCCCGAAAATACCACTGCACTAAGCTCATGACACCAAGCGTTAACCAAACCAACACCAGTAACACTGTACTGAAAATAAGTCGACAATAACCGCGGAATTTCATAAATACAAATGCCCCCTACGCTAGGTACTGCCAAATACCTAGCCAACCTCAAATATAGTACACCACAATTTGCCTATCCAGCAAAAGGAGTGGGAGGGTCAATTCCTATAGGCCTATATACTATATTCGCGCTCACTCACAAGTGATTAATGGCTCATGATCTGAGGGACTTAATAGTGGCAAAAGTCGTACTTAGTGCTTATCCAACAAAATGGCTACTGCTTCACTCACAGTACCAGCATATATAAGTTTCCAGCTCAATAAACAGTTTTCAAACCATTGTGATCATAGTAAAAACAGAGCATGTATCTCACCCCAAGTAGTTTGCAAAGCAATTAAAATAGATAAAAGTGGGGCTATGGACTCACCTGAGTACGCAGCAATGCAAGATATCACAACTAGTCTCAACTAGTAAATCATAAGGCCTCAAGAATAGTGTAGGCACAACAGCATCAAGAAAGTACAAGCACAAGTCACCAAGCACAATCATCATCAAAATATAAGCACAACGGTATTGGATCGGCACAACCTAACGAGTAATATATATCAGAAATAATACTCAAGTATAATATATAAAGTAACGTTCCTCGACTACTTGTGTTAATATAAAAGAGTTTAGTTTCCAATGGCGATAAAAGGAGTAATCATTTGTAATCTCGTGTGGACCTTAGGAAAATACAGTTTTTGAGAATAAGACGAAGGAAATCGGCGAAACAAACTCGAATACATAGAAAGGAATGACGAAGAAGAGTAAAACGCCCCCGTGAAGAAGTCGTAAAATGTATAGCCAAGTAATAACTCACGCTAAAACAAACAGAAACCACAATGAAAGAATAAGCGAGAAGGGAAAAAGATTAAAAGGATAGAAGAAATAAGATAAAACAAACAAAAGAAAACGTTGATGGATAGTTTCGGCATTTACCCGTTTTTCCCAAAATAGATGATAAAATGTCAAATCGTATAAGCTTTGAAAATGATTTTAGAGCATTGGTAAAAGTTTAAGTTTATAAAAGATTTAATAAAATTTCGGCATGACCTGCCCGTTTATCAAACATTTTCCCGAGTCAACGACTCTTTAGTTAAATATTTATTACGTCAAGTTACCTATTTATTACTAACGTCACAACATATAATATATATTTGGACACATTATTCCCGTAAATATTAGATGTTTAGATTATCGACCATTTCGTAGTTTTCGTACCAAAAGGTCCATAAGGTCCAAATAACCAATACCGTAAATCCAATATATCCAAATCTTGTCCATCACAATGTAACATCACAGTAATAATAACAATCCGGATCCAAGTCCGATGTCACAACCGCTTAACTATAACCAAACTCTTTTTATTGTCTCATAATTATTAGTCAAGTTTATATTATTTGTTAAGTTTCCATTCCAAAAATATTATTGCCGAAACCGTATCTAAACGAACCAACAAACAAAATAACGAAATAACAAATACAATACTTGCCGTGACTCACCCGAGTCACGGCTCGACTCACTTCGAGTTTACTTAGCTGTCGGCCACACTTAAATCCAAAACCAAACACAACCAAACCTCATCCGAATCAAATCTAACTCAAAACCAACACAACATCACGACCAACTAACCCTAACCCTAAACCTTAGCCTTGCCATGACTCGCCGTGAATCATGGCTCGGCCAATACACGGCTGCTAGACCGAGACCAAACCAAACGGCCCCAAAATAGATCCAAAATCAAAACACAATCAACAATAACAACCATACAATCATTAAAAGAACAAAACATCAAGAATACTTCACCGAGTCAACCGAGTTGACTCGGTGGTTGACTGAGGTGGCTGCCGAGACCAAAAGGGGGCCCACACGAGGGTTTAGAATCATTTTTAAAACCATCTTTATAAATAAAACTTCATTAAAAATCAGATTTAAATAAAATTTGGATTAGGGTTTTGTTAAAAAGTTTTATTAAAAGGACAATAATAAAGAAGGGTGTTGGGTTCGATTACCAAGAGCAAAAACAGAAGGGGAAAGGGTGTTTGGCGGTGGCGGTGGTGGTGGGTTGTGACTGTGGTGGTTCGGTGGTGGTGATGGGGAGGGCGTTGAGGCGCGTGGGTGGTACGATTGGAGTCGGGGAAGCCCGATCTATTGATTGGTGAATTAAAATAAATATGGCCGAAAAAATTATTCCGGTGGCCGGAATGGTCGCCGGAAACTGCAGATGTAGCCGGAATTTATGAAGATCCGGCGAGGTAGAGAGGGAAAAGAGAGAAATAAATTTTGAGTGTGTGTGTGAGTTATGAGAGAAATGGAAAAAAAATGGGTTTATATATTAAATGAGGAAGGGCTAAAATGAAAAATAGAAGTGTGAGGGTTCAAAATGAAAATAAAGGGAGGGACTAGTTCAGCCAACTAGCAATACTTCTCACCAAAACGGTTCGGGGCTCATACGACATTGCAAACGGACTCCAAAAATTACGAAACTTGCGCCATTGTTCACGAAATTATTTTTCCCATCAAATCAAGTATAAACTTCAATATCTTTCTCAAACTCAATATAATTTAATAAATTTAGCAATTTGCGATACGATTCAAGTTTTCTAGGTTGTGCTGGGTTGTTAAAGGAATAATACTCGCATCAAATAAGATATTTCACGGTTTTTCAAACCCAAACAAGTTCGAAGAAGCTCAAAAGCTAAGGAAATCAAAAGCAATGGTTTTGGCTCGTAAAATAAGTTAAGAAAAGTTACCGGATGTTACAGCACATACCCCTAAAAGGAATCGCGTCCTCGCGATTAGATCAGGTAATAGGTCGGAATATCGTTGGCGAAAAGGTGATGGTACTAAAACAGTTTAAGTCTCAATTACGCAATGTTTCACAATCTTGCTAGTGGGTCTCCTCCAAATTCTCATAGTCGCAATCTTAATGTAGGGTTTATATCATGGTGATACAAAATTCTAACCCGATATATGTAAATTTGTAAAAATGACAGGGTGACCGATCTTCAAGTTTTGTTTTCAAAATCGGAGTTTTCCTCCTCAGAAAAATGGATGAGACTTTATTTGAAAACTTCATTAGGTAAGACATTAGTACAAATTTGACAAAATAACCTTCCAAATGTTACAAATTCCTTTGTTGGGAATTCGCGGTTACGTAAGATGACACAGTTTCAAAAGATTTTATAAGTTTGTAGAAATGGGGTTTCCAATCGTGGTATGGGTAAAATAAATTTCACAAAATAAACTTTTGACATTTCTCAACAAAATTCTGATAAGATTTTGACCCGAAGAAATCTAATTCTCAAAATAGGCATTTTCAGAAAATGTCACTACGAGTTTCAAAGTTGATTCAAAAACATTTTAAGAAAACATTGGAAAGTAATAACACCAAAGAAGAAAGGTAGTCGAGCAGGTCTACCTATGTTCCTAATCATCAAAGGAAAAGCATCTAGTTGACAAAGCTGAGTGAGGTTTAAGGTTTAATATAGGTGAAGCTCAAAAGAGTAAGTATCCAACTTGCTCAAACGATATCCTAATCGAAATTGTTGTACCAACGGTTGAAAAGAAATACTCAATGCTAAGAGGTATCATGACTTAAACGGTTGCACTCATGACCTGAGATGCTTGAATCAATTCCAACATATGCTGAGAAAATTCCTTCTTGTTCACAAGGTGAGGTCGAGCATCAATAATCGTTAAACAGGCTAAGATCTCTTCGGTATTCCGGTATATAGTAGTCATATCACATAAAAGAAACGAGTAGTGAGCGTGCGTTGTCTAGAACTTCTTGAAGGTAGGATATCATAAAGGTGCAGGTACATTGACAACCTAGTTCGACATTTACACTCCAATCAAAGAATCTAATCGCACGGAACGAGTGGGGCAACTTATTAGTGAGGAAACAGTATCAAGGCTCGGTAGGTTGTCATCTATAATCTCAGGCGAAGGTGTGGGATCCACTTCCAGGGTTTGGTTTACTTTGAAAAGAAAGAAAATTATCAATTATATAAAATAATAGCACGAAAACACTTTCATGGCCGTAAATGGCTCACCAGGTAATTGTAAAATACCTATAAAACACTTTCATCTTATAAAATACTAGAGAACGACTTATCATTTATAAAATAATGACCAAATCATGTAAAATACTAAATAAAATAGTTTGCAGGACAGCTTGTAGAGTGATGAATAATGATTTATCATTCATAAAAATATTAACACAATCATGTAAGACACTTAATAAAATAGTTTGCAGGATAGCTGATAAAGTGATGGAGAATGATATTCATAAAATAATAATAAAATCATAGTTTACTCGGTGATATATTAGCAAAATAAAGATCGGGTTACACAATAGCTTGGGAGATGATTCGTAAGACAATGCATAGAGTAATAAGAAAATCATTTGTGATTCATAAAATATTGGAAAAGCGGTAACTTACTTAGTGATTTAGTAGAGAAACGATTCATCGGGTGGCAGAAAAATAGTTTTGAAAAGTAATGACAAAATAAATTTGCAAGACAACAATAATAACATAATTTTATTGTTTTGGAATAAGGCAATGGCTAGTCGGCTAACGAGAGAGTAAAACGACTTACAAGATTGTACTAAAACAGCCAGAATAAATGCGTCATAGCTTACAAATTTTTTTTAATGAAATTGCTCGTTGGTTTATGAAATGGTAGTAGAGTAGCGAATTGGTTCATTACTTAATAATGGGAGGGCTTGTGCAATGAGTTGTAAAACAATTTATTGGGCAGCAAGAAAATAATTTAGCATTTATAATATAGTAACGAGCTTTAATTTGTAATATACTAATAGGGTAGTAAAACATATTATTGGAAACATTTCGATTATTTAAAATACTTTATTTTATTTAAAACTACCTTGTAATAAAAATATAAAATAGTAATTGACATTAAGAACTTAATTCATTGTTTATAAAATGGTGGTAACATTGAAATCTTAGTTTTCAAAATATAGTAGTAAAACATCTTGTAGGTTGACCGTAAAATGGTCGGTAAAGCAATTGAAAGCGGTTTGTGTGAATTTGTGTGTAGTGGTGAAAATAATGGGATGTGAAATAATGTAGTATGGGGTTTAATTACTTACGGAAAACTTCTATATAAATCGCTTAGGGTAAGGAAATTTAAAGTGAGATAATGGGATGACAAATAGGTTATCGTATGTAGGAATAGCATAATAGCATTTGACACTTGATTAAATAATAGTGAAAATATAGTGCATAATTAAAATATGGTGGTTCATAGAAGTTGAAATAGAACGGTATTACTTAAGTGGGTAATTAACCGAAACGAGGTGACTTAAAAGATGAGGGTAAAAATGCGATGAGTTACGAACATAAGTGAGAATGAGATAAGTATGTACGAAATTTAGGTAATGATTTGAAACTCTTTAGATCGCGGCTAACATGCCCCATTAGTGGCGACTATCAAAACGAAGGTGTTTGAAAGTAAAACATGTTTAAGATTTGAAAAAGGATAAACAACACTAGTGAGTCTACTATAATGACAACTTGTGGGTTATGGGCTCACGGTTAAAGTGTAAAGTTTAAATGCGGAAAAGTTGAGTAGGTAAAAACGAAGTAGAAATAAAAGTATTGATTATCGGTTTAACGAAAATTAGTAAATGCGAGTCATAATGAAAAGTGTAAACACATAGATAGTGTGTAAGTATAATGAATATGTTTAATTTAGCATACGAAACCTATTTTAACCAAATAAAATTGATGAAACCAAGTGAATGTAATAAGGGTAAATGGCGTGGATCCCTGGATAAGGTGTAAAGGTGTGAAATGGTTAATGATCCTTCGGGGTAAATGGTTAACGATCCATGGGTTGTACAAAAGTTCTGACCAACAGAATTTGAATCACCTAAATCAACATCAGCTTCAAAACAAGAACATTAGGATGAACCTCTATCAGAGTCAATACAAGTAACTCCACTTACAAACTTAAAGTCCATGTTTCCTCATGATTGCTATTATCTCGTCCACAATCTCCAATATCCACTTCATATGATCAAACAATCAAAGTATCCATTCCAATCAACGGATTACTTCTCAAGGCAACTAAGGGTGTCGTCCAACTCATTAGTTTATAAGGTGGTATATACAAGTTTCCTTACAAATGGGGGGCAGGGGAAAAGGTGAGGCATAAGGCAATACCAAAGTGCTCATGTTTTCAAAATTTGTTTTCAAATAGTATTCCCAAACAGTGTTGCCAAAACGATATGTTCAAAGTAGTGCATTTTCAAAATCGTGTGTTCAAAAGAATGTACTTCAAATAGTTCCAAATATAGTGTAACAATAGTGTATCCAAATTAGTTTTTGAATTGTATGCCGATAAGGTTCGTCTTTGAAATAGTGAAACAAATGTTGACTTTCCAAAATAGTAATCCAAATAGTTTGTCAAGTTAGTGTACCCAAAGTAACATACCCCTAAAATAGTTTTCAAGTAGTATATTAATATAACACGTCTTCAATTTAAGAAACCAAAGTTTAACATTTAAAATGGTACTTGGAATAGTGAGTTAAAATAGCGTACCCAAAATATCGTGGCCAAAATAGTTTTCCGAAATAACGTTTTTTTTTTCCTTTTTTTTTTTTTTTTTTCAAAATATCGTATCAATTTGTATATATATGTATTTTTGAAAAATAACGTATTGTAGTTTATTGTTTTATAAAGGTAGTAAAGTATAACACTGGTATCCCCAAGAGGTAAGTAAAAGGGTTAGGTATCTTTCCAAAGACAGGGCTCGGGTTGCTTCATAGTTCCTAAGACTCCTGCTAGGTCACAATCAGCCTAGTGTATGCTTTCTAGGTCTTGACAAGGTTCATTGGTTGTATCGTTGTGTTACTTCCATCAAAAGATTCATCTTACAAGCGTTATGGTACGGTCATTCTTAGACATCTAGTGATCAATCCCGATTCATCAATAGAATGTAATGTTTTGGGGCGGTAGGGGCTGTAACATACCCCTAAAAGTTTATGTTGTAACATGACCAAAAACAAATTTCAAAACAAAACAAGGCCAAGGAGACCATTTCAAAACCACAACGAAACCCAAATTTTACGAATTCAAGAAATCCAAATTCAAACGAAGCCAAAACCAAATATAAATATTCCGATAACTCGAATGCAAAATCACGTGAACTTGATTGATACTATCAATCTCAAAACATACTAGTGTGCCAAACATGACATCGAACGAGTTAAAATAAGCAAGTCGAATTCAAAATAGTGCCCGATCGGGTCTCACCCGACCAGGTGTGAACGAAATCAGATGGTGACGAATAAAAGTTCCATATAGACAAAAAGGTGCAACGACTTGAAGCGTAGTTCAATTCATGAAGAGTTGTGATGCCAGTGTGTCGTGTAAATATGCAAAACTTGCCATTCTCCAAATACGGAAAGAAAATCATTTCGAAACATAATCCTGTTATAACTAATCCCGGATTGATGCAAAATTCATTCCTGAGACGTAGGTGATCAAGCCACGTCCCCACTATCCTTGGTTGATTATAGGTGATCAGTCTACTTTCAACCGAGGGTCGATGAATTTAGTTATACTCCGCTTAGTTATACTAGTACCATGTCTCTCATTTTTAAAATCGTTTTGAAACCATGAGAGTATCCAAACTCAAAATCAATAAGGTGTTACGCAGGGAAATAGCGTAACCCAGTGATAGGTGCGGTGCATCAACGTAAGTATATAACAATACTTATAGCGAATAGTGAAAATAGGGTGAGCATCAATCATCAAGCAACAAGGCACATATCTCATCAAAGATGCAATCAAGTATGGCATCAAATATATCATCAATCATATCATCAATTATAATCACACGCGAGGCATCGGCTTGGCAGGAAGGCACGTTTTGGTCATAGGAAAAATGGTTATAGTCTGGGTTTTCGAAAATTACCAGTTCTCTATAACCTTGGCTCTGATACCATTCTGTAACACCCCGAAAACCCAATCAGCGGAAGCATACAAGTCTAGGGGTGCTACCCGATTGTTATCACAACAAAAGGTACAAAGAACGATTTTACATAAACAATTTTAGAAGAAATTTTATAGTTGAAATCATTCAATTTACATCAACTAACATAGTGCGGAAAAATATAGGTCCAAAAGGTTTTTGGAGTCTTCTATGACCAAGCCATGCCCTTCGCCAAGCTCCTCCAAAGTACAATATGCAGCGAGCAATATCTAACACCTGAGATAAACATGCTAAAGTCAACACAAAGGTTGAGTGAATCCATAGGTTTAAAGTAAAGTAATTGATCACAATATTCCAAATTTAATAGAAAGGGGCTACTTTGTTATACGCCCGAAAATACCACTGCACTAAGCTCATGACACCAAGCGTTAACCAAACCAACACTAGTAACACTGTACTGAAAATCAGTCGACAATAACCACGGAATTTCATAAATACAAATGCCCCCTACGCTAGGTACTGCCAAATACCTAGCCAACTTCAAATATAGTACACCACAATTTGCCTATCCAGCAAAAGGAGTGGGAGGGTCAATTCCTATAGGCCTATATACTATATTCGCGCTCACTCGCAAGTGATTAATGGCTCTTGATCTGAGAGACTTAATAGTGGCAAAAGTCATACTTAGTGCTTATCCAACAAAATGGCTACTGCTTCACTCACAATACCAGCATATATAAGTTTTCAGCTCAATAAACAGTTTTTCAAATCATTGTGATCATAGTAAAAACCGAGCATGTATCTTACCCCAAGTAGTTTGCAAAGCAATTAAAATAGATAAAAGTGGGGCTATGGACTCACCTGAGTACGCA
>LBNU01038271.1:45527-62636 GCA_014162995.1 Artemisia annua | reverse complement strand
ATACACGGCTGCTAAACCGAGACCAAACCAAACGGCCCCAAAATAGATCCAAAATCAAAACACAATCAACAATAACAACCATACAATCATTAAAAGAACAAAACATCAAGAATACTTCACCGAGTCAACCGAGTTGACTCGGTGGTTGACTGAGGTGGCTGCCGAGACCAAAGGGGGGCCCACACGAGGGTTTAGAATCATTTTTAAAACCATCTTTATAAATAAAACTTCATTAAAAATCGGATTTAAATAAAATATGGATTAGGGTTTTGTTAAAAAGTTTTATTAAAAGGACAATAATAAAGAAGGGTGTTGGGTTCGATTACCGAGAGCAAAAACAGAAGGAGAAAGGGTCTTTGGCGGCGGCGGTGGTGGTGGGTTGTGACTGTGGTGGTTCGGTGGTGGTGATGGGGAGGGCGTTGAGGCGCGTGGGTGGTACGATTGGAGTCGGGGAAGCCCGATCTATTGATTGGTGAAATAAAATAAATATGGCCGGAAAAAGTATTCCGGTGGCCGGAATAGTCGCCGGAAACTGCAGATGTAGCCGGAATTTATGAAGATCTGGCGAGGTAGAGAGAGAAAGGAGAGAAATAAATTTTGAGTGTGTGTGTGAGTTTTGAGAGAAATGGAAAAAAAATGGGTTTATATATTAAATGAGGTAGGGCTAAAATGAAAAATAGAAGTGTGAGGGTTCAAAATGAAAATAAAGGGAGGACTAGTTCAGCCAACTAGCAATACTTCTCACCAAAACGGTTCGGGGCTCATACGACATAGCAAACGGACTCCAAAAATTACGAAACTTGCGCCATTGTTTACGAAATTATTTTTCCCATCAAATCAAGTATAACTTCAATATCTTTCTCAAACTCAATATAATTTAATAAATTTAGCAATTTGCGATACGATTAAAGTTTTCTAGGTTGTGCCGGGTTGTTAAAGGAATAATACTCGCATCAAATAAGATATTTCACGGTTTTTCAAACCCAAACAAGTTCGAAGAAGCTCAAAAGCTAAGGAAATCAAAAGCAATGGTTTTGGCTCGTAAAATAAGTTAAGAAAAGTTACCGGATGTTGCATATTTGAATTCGTACGCACCATTATCTAGTTTTTAAGCTTGTTATTTTTGATAAAGGTTTAATCTTTTGCTTGGTTTTTTTTGATTTCTAACACATCTTTACTTCTAAACTTGTGTTATAAATCATTACAAACAAAAAATTCACCTTCTTTCATCAAAAATACAAGATTCGAAATTTTGTACTATTTATCGAGAACCTTAAAATTTTTGAAAAATTTATAAAGTTTGCAACTTTCTTTAAGATTTCATCATTTTAAAGCTAGTTGTACAAGAATCTTGGATTAAAAACTCGTTCTTGGTGTGCTTTATTCAAAAACAAATTTTGGCCTATTTTCGAGAACACTAACACCCTAAACCTTCAAGAACACATTTCATTGCTTCATAAGTGTTACCGTTGCTTACTCAGTGCTTTTCTTTCTTGTATAAGAAAGAAAACACTTCGACTCGTTGGATATTTTCGTTATTGTATAATCTCGAAATTTTGGACATTTTTTTCGAAAAACTTGAAAACTTTCGAGAACACAACATATTTATCGAGAACTCTCTCTGTTTTCGAATATTGTGTAGTTTTCGAAATCCATTTTCAAATCTTTCGAGAACCTTGTTGTTTTCATAGGTTTCAGTGATCTCGATAATTTGCTTTTTATCGAGAACACGTTTTCAAGATCATTTATCGAGATCCTTGAACTTTTTTGAGAACTCACAAAAATTTTCGAGATCCTCCAAACTTTTCGAGAACATTTGGACTTTGACTGACTTTCGAGAATTACAACAAACTAAGTTTCGAGAACACACTTGGGATAGTTTTCGAGAATTGGCTTAACATTTATACCTTCTACAAGATCCATTCACACACAAGTATTTAATCATGTCTCAACCTCCGTACTACAATTACCTTCATCATCATCAGCAGCTACAACAGAATCGTCAACAACAACCGTATCAACAACCGATTCAACGACCATATCAACAACAGTATCATCAACCATACTACATGCACGAACAACATCAACTCTTAATGCACCAACAACAATTTCCACAGCAACAACCATACTTGCATCAGCAAATGCAAACCAATCTTCCACCAACTAAGCAAACACATTGATTTGATCAAAGGTGCGAAGTAATCACTAGTCAGCAATCTCGACATGAAGCTGGGTCTCTTGACATTCCTCCAATGCTCACACCAGGCAACTACGTTCAATGGGCTAGTCGTTTCTTGCGATTCATTGAACTTAAGAAACCTCATGGGAAGTTTATGAAAAAGGTCATTCTTGAAGGTCCATTTCAATGGCCAACTACAACGACTCCAAGTGATCCTGATGCAAATCCTCCAAGACCTGATACTGTAATTCCACTTGCTGAATCCTCACTCACCGCAGAGCAACAGCTTCATCGGGAAGCAAATGAACTTGCAATGATCTACATTCTTCAGGGAATACCTAATCCGATCTTTCGAAGTATTGATGCTCAGAAAACTGCTAAGGATATGTGGGAACATGTTCATCTCTTGATGGAAGGCACTGAATTGAATCAAGAAGACATGCAATCAAAGCTTTATATGGAATATGAAGACTTCATGATTGAATCAGGGGAATCGCTTGAGTCTTACTATCATCGTTTCACTAACATCAGCAATGATTTGGATCGACACAACATCATACTCCCCAGGATTGCAATCAACACTAAGTTTCTAAGTTGTATTGGTTATGAATGGAAGAAATATGTCACGTTTGTCAGGCAGGCTAAGAATCTTCATGATGCACCATATGGATTGTTGTTTGATTATCTGAAGCACCATGAGAGTGAAGTGAACAAGGATATAGCTGTTCGTGCAAATTTGTCACCTCCTCCAAATCCTAACTCATTAGCACTTGTTGCTCAATCTCACTTTACTCCACAACCATCAAACCATGCTTATGTTCAGGAACAAAATTACTTCAACTACCCTCAACCAAATCCTTCACTACCACTACTCACATATGATTCTACTCAGCAAAGCAACGTCAGTTCAATTGATTCGTATGACAACAATGACTCCATGTTCTACTCCAATGCTAACAATGATGAAGATGAAGAGGAATTCAACAACTTGAACCAAGGAATTGCACTCATCGCCGAAGCATTCATCAAATTCTCCAACAAGTCTAACAACCGTCTTCGTTCTTCATCTAACACAAGGAATCAAGCTGTTGTTAATGATGGCCGAGTTGAGGTTCAGAATCGTAACTTTAGTAGATCTTGTTTTCGTGGCAATATGGGTAATTTTGGAAACGGTCAGCGGTTTAATGCAAATGGTAGCTTTCGGAACAATGTTGCTGTTCCTCAGAAAAGGGTTGAGATTGTTGAAACGGGTAATACAGATTCTGGTAACAATGCCATTCGATGCTACAACTGCAACGGGGTGGGTCATTTGGCTACTGCATGTCCTTCACCGCGAACTCAAGGCAGCAAATATCACAAGGAGGCATTACTTCTAGCTCTTAAGGATGAAGCACGTGGAAATGGGAATACTAAGGATAATAATTTCATGGCCAATGCTCAATCTGATGATGACATGGAAGATCCGGAAGCAAATGCTGCAGTTATGCTTATGGTCAACATGCAGGAACTACATCTGAGTGATTCAGGCCCAGTGTATGACACTGATGGTCTGTCTGAGGTACATGATTTAAACACATGCTTAATACATGATATTGCCTCACCTCCTGCATCTGCATCAGACGTGGAACAAGTTGTTCAAAACGATTCATTATTATCTAGTCAAGAGGATGACCAAATAAGCAAATTTGTTACATTTGACGACGATGATCAAATTGACCCTGTGGTCACATTTGAAGATGCCTTTCAAATTAACCAAGCTATTGTATTTGATGATCCAATTGATGATGGTCATAATTGATCAGTTTGAAAAAATGAACCTACGAATGATCCAGATTCAGAACTCAGAACCATGCTTATGACCACCCAAATTCAGGCCCAAAAATGCAATGATATAAATTCCAAATTGAAAGCCACAATTGCATCATTGACGAAAGACCTTGAGTGTTGTAAAATTCAAATAAAAAATTTTGAAACACGCGATAATAGAGAAAAAAGTTTTGAAATTGCTTTCCGAAAATCTTATGTTAAAGAACAAGATTTACAACATCAACTTCATGAATTAACTGCTTCCAAAAATGATTTAATCTCACAAATAGAAAAAGAAAGGTTTGCATATAAACAATAAATTATTCAACTCAACGATGAACTTTCAAAAACCAAATTCGAGTTGTCCATTTGTCAAGCTGAGTTTAGAGAACATAAACTAAAGTCAAGGAAAAAGATTGATTCTTACGTTGAAGAATGTTGGGTTTTAGGAACTCTGCTTCTGAATAAAGTCAATCTGCTGCTGAAGATGACTCTGCTGCTGGAAATCGCAAGACTCTGCTATCAGAGTTTAGTATAGTAATGAGTCGTGTATTTATAGTAATGATTGTATTAAATATTCTATAGGTTTATAATATCTTTTGTTTGTGTAAGAAGTCATTGCAAACGGTGTAGGGTTCCTTGTCTATAAAAGGAGATCTCTAAGGTTAGAGAATGTACGTGTGTTAGAAAAGTCGATTCACTTCAAGGTTGTAAAACCCTAGCATTGTAAGAGTGCTCGTATTCAATATATTGAAGTGTTTAAGTGTGAAGTAAATTGTTCTTGTGTTCATCTTAAGTTAAACAATATATTCCGCGTGTTGTTTAAGTTATAATTTAAGTCAGCTTCTATACTAGATCGTTTGCTCAACTGGGATCAACAAGTGGTATCAGAGTGTAATCAAGAAGAACTCAAGTACTCGTAAGTTCTGTTCATTGCAACAACTGAAGCCATGGGTGATGACACACATATGGTTACAGCATCCAAGGTACCAATGCTCAAGCAAGGAGAATATGAGCTTTGGAAGATGCGCATCAGGCAATATATGCGCATGATCGACTACAAGATGTGGAATGTCATGCTGCAGGGTGACCAGTTTCCTAAGGTTGTCGATGGGAAGGAGTTACTCATCAAAAGCAAGGAAGATGAAGATCTAAGAAAGCTGGAGATCAAGAGTCATAGAATTCTTTTAATGGGAATACCTAATGAGTTTCAGGTTGATTTTGAAAGCTGTGAAACTGCTAAAACTCTTATGGATGCTGTTGAGACAAGGTTTGGTGGCAATGATGCTACCCGAAAGTCAAGAAAGAATGTCTTAAAGCATCAATTTGAAAACTTCACTGCTTTAAGTGGAGAGAATCTTGATGGTACGTATAACATGCTTCAAAAACTTATAAGCCATTTGAAGCTTGTGGGTTACTCAGTTCCTGCTGAAGATATCAATCTCAAGTTTCTTAGAAGTCTTGCTCCAGAATGGAGAATGCATGCTGTTGTGTGGAGAAACAAAGATGATTTTGACACACTGAGCTTGGATAATCTATACAACAACTTAAAAGTATATGAAACTGAGATGAGCCACTCATCACTTTCATCCACTTCATCTACTGCAGCTCAGAATATAGCTTTTGTGTCATCTAAAACCTCTAACACTTCAGATACTCACTCTGCTGCTTGTGGTATATCTGCTGCTAGCCCTAGCAACTCTGCTGCTGGTTCTAACAATAGTGATAACATGAGTGATGCTGCTATCTGTGCATTCTTGGCTGATCTTACTACAGGTACTCAAATTTTAAATCAGGATGCTGATCATATTGATCCTGATGCTCTTGAAGAGATTGATTTGAAGTGGCAGATGGCTATGCTAACCTTAAGAGCAAGAAGGTTCTTGAAGAGAATTGGAAAACAGCTTAAGTACAAGCCTCAGGGTAACATGGGATTTGACAAATCCTTGATGGAGTGCTATAACTGCAATAGGAAGGGTCACTTTGCCAGAGAATGCAGAGCTCCAAAGAAGATTGTAGAACTTCCCAAGAAGAATGATGCTGAGTCAAAGCCTTCTACTGCTTTGGTGTCTTGTGATGGGTTAGGTGACTATGACTGGAGTGACATGGCTGGAGAAGAAACAAATCAAGGTCTCATTGCTCAAGTGAAGACTACAGGGCATAACTTTGCTCTTATGGCCTATGCTTCTTCATCATCTGGTTCTGACTCTGAGGTATCCAATGAGTCAAATGATTCTACTTGTTCTTTTAAATCTTGTGCTGATACTATAGATGAACTTAAATCTAGGAATGATAGTCTTAGGCAAGAGGTTGAGTCCCTAAAACTTGATAACTTAAGTTATAAAGTAGGAATTCAAAATGTTGAAAGAAGACTAGAATATCTTAAAGAGATGGAGCTTGAATATGTAGATAGAATTAATGTACAGGATGGTGAGCTTTTTGTTAAAAACACTGAGATAGAAACACTTAAAAGAAAATTAACAGAAGCAGAACAGGCTAGAGATGAGGCTCTTGCAGATAAAGATAAACATATTGTAAGAGTTGAAAAACATAAGTTTGCTTCAACTGCCATAGATAATACTATTCGGTGTCAATTAATGAGAAGAGGTAGTGGCATAGGGTATACTGAAGTAGCTCCTCCAATGAAAAGTGCTTTTGCACCACCAGGAAAGGAGCTATCCTTCATGAGTAAACCAGAAGATATCAAACCTAGTGAAGAAATCACTAATATGTCTATTCAAACAACTAGGGTTGAAAATATTAAGTGGTCTGATGCACCCATCATTGAAGATTGGGTTTCAGATAGTGAGGATGAACAGACTGAGCCAACACAAAATGTTAAAAAGGAAGAAATTCCTAAAATTAATGAGGCTAGAGTTAAACAGGTTAGTTTTCTGAAACCTGTGCTAGGCCAAAATATGTCTAGAAAAGTGGTTGAATATAATGAGGTGCCTAAACATCACATGGAGAGGTTTACTAACAAGCCTAGGGGTAATCAGAGGAATTTCAATAACCTAGTTTCTCATAAATTAGGTAATGATTTCAATTGAAAAAGAAGGCATGTTATAAATGTGGTAGTTTTGAACATCTTATTGCAAATTGTAAGGAATACCAAAAACCTGTTTGGAACGAACATACAAGAGTGAATCATCAAAACTTTTCAAAAAGGACTCACTCTCCTTCCAAAAGACAAATAGTTCCAAGAGCAGTGTTATTGAGATCTGGTGTTACTAGATCTATTGTAACTGCTCAATCAAACAGGCCTTTTCATAATAAAACAACTGATTCTACTGCTAATACAAAAGTAGACTCTGCTGCCAAGGCAAAAAACTCTGGTATTGCTTCAAAAGCTGACTCTGCTGCCAAGGCAAAGGCCTCTACTGCTGTTTCAAAGTTCATAACATATACAACTGTTGGAAATCACTTTTATGCTGTTAAGGCCTCAGCTTGCTGGACTTGGAAACCAAAATCAAATGTTTTATCAAAAGTTTCCAACACCAGCAGTGCGTCAATGGACCTAACTAAGTACAATTATGTTGATGCACAGGGCAGATCCAAGCCAGTGATGGCTTGGGTCAAAAAGAGAATCTGATATCTCCACTTTTTATGTGCAGGGCAATCTTCATGATGAGCTAAAAGACAAAGGAATTATTGATAGTGGTTGCTCTGGACATATGACAGGAGACATTTCCCAACTAGAGGATTTTGAGCCAATAGAAAATGGTGGAAATGTTGCTTTTGGTAATGATGTCAATGGAGGAAAGATCATAGGTATTGGTACTATCAAAACAGGTAGTTTGGATTTTGAAAAAGTGCTCCTTGTGGATGGACTTAAGTTCAATCTCTTTAGTGTCTCACAAATATGTGACAAAAGGAATTTTGTTCTTTTTACTGATACTGAATGTCTTATCCTTTCTCCTGACTTTAAGTTGCCAGATGACAAATTTGTGCTACTAAGAGTCCCTAGATCTGATAACATATACAGTGATCATATAAAGAACATAGTTCCCAAAAAAGCTTTAACTTGTCTACTTGCAAAGGCCACTACTGATGAATCCAAACTATGGCATAGGAGACTTGGAAATTTGAATTTCAAAACTATGAACAAATTGGTCAAAGGAAATCTTGTCAGAGGATTACCTTCAAAAGTTTTTGAAAATCGTGAAACCTGTGTTGCCTGTCAAAAGGGTAAACAACACAGAGTATCTTTTAAGTCCAAAGTTGTTAATACCATTACAAAGCCTTTACATTTGCTACATATGGACTTATTTAGACCTGTTTATGTGAATAGTCTAAATAGGAAGCAATATTGCCTAGTTGTCACAGATGATTTTAGCAGGTTTACATGGGTGTTCTTTCTAGCTTCTAAGGATGAAACCACTGAGATTCTTAAAGAATTCATCACTAGAATAGAAAACCTAGTTAATCATAAAGTTAAGATAATCAGATGTGATAATTGAACTGAATTTAAGAATTATGCTATGAATCAGTTCTGTGTGGGTAAGGGTATTTTAAGACAATACAGTGTTGCTAGAACTCCTCAACAAAATGATGTAGCAGAGAGGAGAAATAGGACATTGATTGAGGCTGCTAGGACTATGTTGTCAGATTCTAAGTTACCTATACCTTTTTGGGCTGAAGCAGTAAACACTGCCTGCTTTGTTCAGAATAGGAGTAAGGTAGTTAAGCCTCACAATAAGACCCCTTATGAATTGTTCCATGGTAAAAAGCCAATGATAGTTTTATTTAGACCATTTGGGTGTCCTATTACCATCTTAAATACCAAAGACCAGTTAGGCAAGTTTGATGAGAAGGCTGATGAAGGTTACTTTGTTGGATACTCTATAAATAGTAATGCTTTCAGGGTATTCAACAAGAGAACTAGATTTGTAGAGGAGAATTTGCATATTAAGTTTGATGAGAATAAACCTAATACTGCAAAGACAGAACCTGAGTGGTTGTTTAACATTGATATGCTAACCAAAACCATGAATTATGAGCCAGTGATTGCAGTGTAGATACTAACCATGATGCAGGTACAAAAGACACTGTTTCTGCTGCTAAAGATGTAAAGACATCAACACCTCAAGAAGAATTTGTTCTGGTTGAAAAATGGAAGCTTGGTCCAACTATCATTCACACTCAGGAGACTCCCAGCTCACAAGATGATCATTCTTCCAAGGGAGTTAGAGGGGGTGGTATGCAATCATCTAGAGATACTTAAGTTTCCTACAGTTGACACAGAAGGCATATCCTTGATTGAAGAACCTTTTCAAGATGATCCAGAAATGCCTGGATTGACTGAAATCTATGAAGATACAGATGATGAAGCTCTTGATGGTGAAATTTTTGGTGCTCAGACTGACTTCAACAACATGGAACTCAATATTCCTATCAGTCCTACAAAGACAACAAGAATTCATAAAATTCATCCAAAGGAAAATATTTTGGGTGATCCATCATCTAGTGTTCAAACATGGAGGGTGACTAAGGAAATGCTTCACAAAGGTTTCTTTGCTAGATCTCTACATCAAAGAAATAGTCACAAAGATCTACAAAATTGCCTTTTTGCTTGTTTTCTATCACAAATAGAACCCAAGAATGTTTATAAAGCCTTACAAGATTCAAGTTGGGTGGAAGCAATGCAGGATGAACTTCTCCAATTAAGATTACAAGAAGTTTGGACCTTAATTGATTTACCTAATGGAAAGAGAGCTATTGGAACAAAATGGGTTTTCAGATGTAAAAGAGATGAAAGAGGCATTGTGGTTAGAAACAAAGCAAGATTAGTTGCTCAAGGATACACACAACAAGAAGGAATTGATTATGATGAAGTATATGCACCTGTGGCAAGGATTGAAGCCATTAGACTGTTTTTGGCTTTTGCTTCATATAAAGACTTTGTGGTGTATCAAATGGATGTGAAAAGTGCTTTTCTGTATGGGGAAATCAAAGAGGAGGTTTATGTGACACAAACCCCTAGTTTGAAGATCCAAATTTCCCTGACAAAGTGTATAAAGTTGAAAAGGCACTGTATGGTTTGCATCAAGCTCCAACGGCATGGTATGAAAAGTTGTCAACCTACTTGTTAGACTATGGTTTCACTAAGGGTAGAATTGATAAAACTTTGTTCATTAAGAAGAACAAAGATGATATATTGATGGTTCAAGTGTATGTTGATGATATCATCTTTGGTTCTACAAGCAAAGCTATGTGTGAGGAGTTTGAGAAGATCATGAAAGATAAGTTTTCCATGAGCTCTATGGGAGAACTTACCTTCTTTTTGGGGTTACAAGTGAAACAGAAAGAAGATGGCATATTTATTAGTCAAGATAAATATGTGACTGATATTTTGAGGAAGTTAGGATTCACTGATGCCAAGCCTGCAAAGACTACTATGGAAAAGGACAAACCATTGCTTCCGGATGAAGAAGGCAAAGAAGTGGATGTACATGTCTACAGATCAATGATTGGTTCATTGATGTATCTTACAGCTTCAAGACCAGACATTATGTTCTCTGTTTGTGCATGTGCAAGATTTCAAGTTAATCCTAAAGAATCACATCTCAATGCAGTAAAGAGAATCTTTAGATACTTAAGGCATCAACAAAAATTGGGGCTTTGGTATCCTAAGAACTCACCACTTGAGTTAGAAGCTTTCTCTGACAGTGATTATGCTGGAGCAAGTTTGGATAGAAAATCCACAACTGGAGGTTGTCAATTCCTTGGAAATAGGCTGGTGTCATGGCAATGCAAGAAACAAACTGTGGTGGCAAATTCTTCAATAGAAGCTGAGTATGTGGCTGCTTCTAGTTGCTGTGGTCAAGTGCTTTGGATGCAAAATCAATTGCTGGACTATGGGTACAACTTTATGAACACCAAAATACATATAGATAATAACAGTACTTTGTGCATAATTAAAAATCCTGTTTTTCACTCAAAGACAAAACATATTGAGATAAGACATCATTTTATTAGAGATTGCTATGAAAAGAAGTTGATTCAAATTGTTAAAATTCATACTGATAAAAATGTTGCAGATATACTTACTAAACATTTTGATGTGGGTAGGTTTCAATACTTGGTTGCAAGTATTGGTATGATCAATCTTTAGAAAAACTTATCTCTATGTGTTCTTGTCAAATTTTGTAAAAGGATTTGTACTGTTATTGTTCTCAATAAGTTTGTTGTATATTGCTTTAAGTGAATCTGCTGCTAAGTCTACTCTGCTGCTATTGGAAACTCTGCTGCTGAGTTAGACTTTGCAATTTTGGACTTGTTTTTTTTTGTGTTGTTGGACTAATCTTTTGCAGGATAAGTTAAGCATGGATGTGTGTGCAAAGTGTACAAGGAAGAGATTAAAAAATAAAAGTAAATCTTATTCCATCATCAAAGGAAGCATTACACAGAAAGTACCAACAAAACACAAAAGAGTCTACATCAAAGATATACTTCCTAACAGGCCAACTACATGGGTCCTTTCCCTTTATCCTTTGGATCATGTTTCTTCTTCAAGTGCATATCTTTGGTCCACACCCTCTTGTAAGAAAGACCAACTACAACTTTGAGGGGAGGCCTTCTTGATGATTTAGAGGACTCAGGAACTGGAATAGAAGGCAAGGGAGGCATGTTTGACATAGCTGCTTGCAGGGCTTGAGCAAGGGCATTTGGAAGCTTCTTAGCAAGATTAGCAGTATCCTCTTCACGAGGAACCCTAGATGTTTCTTCACCTCTTGAAGTACCCTCACCTCTTCGATTGGTGGGTGCTTGATAGTTTCTATGCCATGGAAGATAGGCAGCATTGATGTCGTGTTTGAATTTTCGAGCCTGTTCTTTGGTTCTGATTAATCTACGGGGAGGACAGTATGGTGGCAAGTATGGTGGCATTGGCATGATGTCATCTGGGGTGTCAAACTCTGAATCAGATGTATCAGAGGAGTCAGAAGAGATGTTGATCACTTCACATTTTGGTGCCATGAGATAATTTGGGAATGAGATTGATTTTTAAAAAGAAAGTGATTTGATCTAAGAAAGAGATTAGGGTTTGATTTGGTTTATAATTGGAAGTGATTGGATTTCCTTTTTATAAAGCATCAAATTGGGGAAAACAATTAATGCATAGTTGGTAATTACCATTAATTAGGAAAATAAATGGAAGGTTTGACTTTTTGACCGGAGGACCAAGAAATATCAAAGTTCAGTCAACTCTGCTGCTAGCTAAATCCACTCTGCTGCTAGTTATACAACTCTGCTGCTGATGGTGCTGCTACTTAGGGTTCTGCTGCTTGGTTTAAAAGTGGAAGGGCGGTTATGTAACTTCTCAAATCAAGTTAAAAACCTAATTGATTCTCACAATCAGTTTTTATATGCTCCTAATTGCAATATAACCGTGCATAACCTTTCCATTACAACCACAATCACAAATCCCCAAATTCCCAAACCTTTCGCTCATGGAGATTACACGCACTTGGGCTTGTGAACACAACAATATTGCACTTCTTGATGCAAATTCAGTACCAAATGATTTTAAAGAGATGGTGCATTTTCTTAATGCTAGTTCTATTAGGTATGCATTATCAGTTAACCAAAAGATTTACCAATCTTATATCAAGCAATTTTGGGTTACTGCTAAGATCAAAATTCACAAGGGTGAAAATTATATTGCTTCTATGGTGGATGATCAGAAGGTGTTTGTGAGTGAATCCATCATTAGGGATACTCTTCTCTTTGATGATGAAGATGCTCATAAGGTTCTGGTGAAAGCTGATCTGTTTGCTGGGTTACAAAATTTGGGATATGAGAGGAAAAAAAATGGTTTAAAATTTCAAAAAGGTCTTCTCTGTTCTCATTATAAATTTTTGGTTCATACTCTTTTACACTTTTGAGTTCTAAAACTTCTGGGTGGAATGAGTTCAGTGCACCCATAGCTTCTGCTATGGTGTGTCTGTGCAATGGAAACCCTTTTAATTTTTCAAACTTGATTTTAGAGGGTATGCTTAAATCACTGAGGGAGGGGGGGGGAACTTATTTACTTTATCCTAGATTCATTCAATTAATTGTTGAAAACAGAATCAAAAAGGTCAGAACACATAAGGCTATTTATGAGGCTGTACCTTTGGTGCCTAAAATGTTTGCATTTTTGATTAAAGATGGAAAAGGTTTTTCTGGCAAAGTTACACCATTTTTACCTTATATGGTGCAACTTGTGCAAAACAATCAGGGTGAAGGATCAGAAAACCCCACTGATTCCCAACACACACCCACTTTTGAAGATTCAAATGAAGTTTCCTCTCCACAAACTGAAAAGACTCAAACACATAGGACAACCTCAAAGGACACTGAGCATTCTCAGGCTAGTGTCAGGATGGAAAATCAAAATGAGACTGTCTTAGGTGATGGAGAAGGCAGATTGGAAAGGGCTGACACTACTGCTACTAGCTTAGCAGCAGAGCAGGACAGTGTTAACATCAATAAGACCCAATCCAAGGCAACATCTAGTGATGAAGGTTCTTCTGAACCTGAATCCAGTGATGGAAACCCTAGCCAAATGGAAAACATAGGGGGTTCAGGTGATCAAACTAGGTTTGATACTGAGCTTAAGTCCAAAGATTCACCTCTCAGGGAAGGTCACACATCCCGAAGTGATGAGGACAGATCTGTTACTAAGGAATTGATGGATGACACTGTACACAATGACAATGTCCATGATTCACCTCTCGGACCAGGTAACACAGGTCGAAGTGATGAGACTAGTATGAAACAATTTAATGAATTGATGGCAAAATGTACCACTTTGGAGAAAAGATGCTCATCTTTGGAGGAAACAGTTTCTGCACAATCCAAACAAATCACTAAAATGCAGAAACAGATGAAGATGCTACTCAGTTTAAAGAAATCAAGATCTTCAACCTTCAAGAAATTTAAGAAAGTGGGAACTTCCAAGCATATTGGATCCTCTTCTCTATCTACTGCTGTGGAGGTGGATGCTTCCAAACAGGGGAGGAATAATTTGGAGAAAACAGGGGAGGATAAAATTTTGGAAGAAAATGTTGCTAATGATGGTTTGGTATTGGGAGATGATATGGAGGTTGATAGTGGAGATGGTGATGATGCTGCAAAGTATGTAGTTGCTGATAAAGAAGGGCATGATAAATGATCTCGAAAATTTATGTGAGTTCTCAAAAAAGTTCAAGGATCTCGATAAATGATCTTGAAAACGTGTTCTCGATAAAAAGCAAATTATCGAGATCACTGAAACCTATGAAAACAACAAGGTTCTCGAAAGATTTGAAAATGGATTTCGAAAACTACACAATATTCGAAAACAGAGAGAGTTCTCGATAAATATGTTGTGTTCTCGAAAGTTTTCAAGTTTTTCGAAAAAAATGTCCAAAATTTCGAGATTATACAATAACGAAAATATCCAACGAGTCGAAGTGTTTTCTTTCTTATACAAGAGAGAAAAGCACTGAGTAAGCAACGGTAACACTTATGAAGCAATGAAATGTGTTCTTGAAGGTTTAGGGTGTTAGTGTTCTCGAAAATAGGCCAAAATTTGTTTCGAAAAGTGTTACGTTTTTAGGGGTCGGTTTGAGTCCTAATTCGTATGTTTTTGGTTTGGATTTCACCCAAAGTCGTTTCTTTTCTCATTTTAGGTACTTTTGAAGGGAAAATCACAAAAGAAGCATTTTCGGGCGTTTTCGGAGTGAAAAAGTGCGGAAAACAACAAAAACTCAAAAGACCTTAAAGATCACAGAAGGTGACGCCGTCACACACTACAAGGTGACGCCGTCAGGAACAAGTGAAGTCCAGAAGTGAAAAAAAAAAGACTCGTGACGGGCCAGAGAGTTCGTAGTGCTAATTGGTGACGCCGTCAACCAAGGCCGTCAGATGTGGAACCAGCAATTATGACCACATCAAGGAAGGCCGTCTGAAAACCCTAATCGCCGAGCTATTTTGGCGCCGCTGCCGGGGAATAGTTATTGTTTAGGTTAATTTTTATTCTTAATTAGGTCTACTCACTAGACTCCTTTCTAGTGAGATTTTATTTTATTTTCTAGGCTCCTCTTTAGTCTATCTTTTTCTTCGTGATTTTGTTCGTAACCGTTACCATCCAACATCATGGAAGGTGGTAATATCCTTGATCCCAACAACCTAATTCAACCAAACCCACCTCCTAGAGCTCGCACCTTAGGAGAGTATTCCCGACCTAGCCACCAAGGCTATCGAAACACCATTGAGCTCAACCAAGGAGCCAATGTGACACCCTTGAGATCCGACACCATCCGGTTGATGCAAAGTGGATGCGCATTCCATGGGCTTCGTTCCGAAGACCCAAATCAACACCTTAAGGATTTCCTCAAAATCGTAGATTCCATAGACCTTAGTGTTGACACCCGAGAGACCACCCGACTACGCCTATTCCAATTCTCTCTACGTGACCAAGCTAGTCAATGGCTTAAGCGCTTCCCCCTGGATCCATTACCACATGGAACGACCTGACAAGGCGTTTCCTTACCCAATTCTTTCCACCCGAAAGGACGGCCAAACTGAGAGACGCCATACTCTTCTTTGAACAATGCCAAAAGGAAACCCTTCGTCAAGCGTGGACTCGTTTCAACTACATGCTCCAACGAGTCCCTCATCATGGCTTAAACCAGTGGCTCCTAGTACAAATTTTCTACGATCATGTCAACTACCACTCCAAACGCAGCATCGACCAAGCCGCTGGTGGCAAACTCCGCGACAAAAACGCATCCGAGTCGTGGCAAATAATCGAGGAATTGGCAAGGAATAGCGATGAAGAATGGGAGGAGAGTCCAGCTACAGAGTCAGCAGGCGAGATAGTCGCACCACCGAGTAAGGCAACTCCAGTTACCGAAGAAGGCCTTGATGAGCTTGAAAGAAAGGTAGGGTGCCTGCTTGAAAAACGGAAGAAAACCTCGAGTCCACAACAAGCAACGGTCAGCTCTGTTTCAGTCATTAAATCAGTACCGCTATCCGAATCACCTCTCAGAGAAAATGTAGAGACCTTTAAAGCCAAGTACCCTCAACCCCCTCCAAGCAACCTTAGCCCTGAATTCGAAACTCGAATGAGAGAGTACATGACTACACATTCGGAAAGGTTGGCAAAATTCGAAGAAGAGGTATATAAACAGAAGGAGGAGATGGAGGCGAAAATGGCAGAGATGATGAGCCTATTAAAGGAATACAAAAGAACTAAGACTCCTGAGAAGGTATTAACTAGAAAAAGCGCCGATGCTCCTGATATAAGGTCTGTTAACGCCATTAGAGTCATCCCCGAGAACCAAAACAAAGAGGACAAACAGCACGTTACCCAGGTCGACGACGGAGTCAGTACCCCTGTACCTGACAACAAGAATGATAATGATGGTGTAACGCATAATGAGGAAGGAGAAGAAAAATGGCCGAATAATCACTCAACTAATGAGCCACTGAAATCGCAGTTGGTAAAACATTACCTACAACGTGACATAAATAAAGAGACATTAGGCGAATGGGTGAAAAACTACCGAGCTACCTACCCCACCGCAAGGAGAAACAAGAAAAAGGCGATGACTGATACGTTACCAGGTGGGCAGTTGTATGAAAGCCTCACGAGACAGAAACTTGTCACCAAGCAAAGGTTTCAAGGCATTTTTAAAATACCATGCGACATAGGTAAACTTAGGGGTTTAGACGCGGTAGCCGACCAAGGTTCAGAAGTAAATCTGATGCCATTATCCATTTACACAAGGTTGAGTAGCCATGCACCTTCCCCCTCCCGCATAACACTTTCTTTTGCTAATCGTTCCTACGAACACCCATTGGGAATAGCCGAGGACGTGTTGATTAGTGTTAACGGATTCGTCTACCCAGTAGACTTCATGATCGTTGACAGACATGACAATGATACACCGATAATCCTCGGAGAACCCTTTCTCGCCACTGCCAGGGCGCGAATTGACTATGATCGCAGTACGATCCTATTCAGAAAAGGGAATCAAACGCAAGGCTTCCCAACAACCCTACGAGGGGAGAAATATAATGCCCCGAGAGAAAGGGAGGATGAGGATAAAACCGGTAACCGTGTCAAAGAGAAGATCCTGGAATGGGAAACAAGG
>LBNU01038271.1:22645-43088 GCA_014162995.1 Artemisia annua | reverse complement strand
CACTATACTACATCGGTCAGGTACACTGCCTGGTGGGGATTGCAAGCTTCTCGAGATCCCTCGAGAGGTAAAACGTAGTGCGTGTTGCAATCCACGCGCATCACACTAGCTCATAAGGAGTTTTGTTGTGGAGAAGATGTATCAAAGATCGGTTTTGGGTGTAGCAAGCAGTTGCAATAGCCTCCGCCCAAAGAAACATTGGAGTTCAGGAAAATATCAGCATGGTTCGAGCAGCTTCAACAAGGGTACGGTTTCGTCTTTCAACAACTCCATTCTGCTGAGGCGTGCGTGGAACACTCTTTTGGGGACTTATGCCAATACTTTCATAAAACTGAGTAAGTTGTTTGTTAACAAACTCAGTTCAATTGTCTGTGCGGATGATTCTGACAGTTTTATTGAGTCTAACTTGCAGTTGCTTGATAATTTTTATGATAATCTCTGGAGTCTCATCCTTTGATCTCAAGAACTTCACCCATGTAAACCGAGAGAAATCGTCTACAATCACCAGAACACATCTCTTCCCATTGATGCTTTGCACTCTCATTGGACCGCACAGATCCATGTGAAGGGTGTGAAGAACTTCCGTAATGGTGTTGACAGTTTTGGGTTTGTGAGTGTGTTTCTTGCTTTTTCCCAGTTGACAAGCAGAACAAAGATGATCTTTTTCATATTTCAACCTGGGCATGCCTCGAACAAGATCTTTGCGTGTGAGTTCATTAATTGTGCCAAAGTTCAAGTGGTTCAGCCGACGATGCCAGAGCCATCATTTGTTCTTTGAAGCCTTAGATAGCAAGCAAATGGGAGAGGACCGCATCATGTCTTCGATGGAGATGGTGTAAAGGTTTGTGCCACGACTGCCTTTAAGAAGATCAATACCATCTATTTCTCTAACAAAGCATGTATGTTTCCTGAAGGCAACTTCGAGACCGGAATCACAAAATTGACCAATAGAAAATAGATTGTGCCTAAGTCCTTCCACATAATACACTCTAGACATCACACTGTCACTAAACACATAGTCTCCATAACCCATAATTGCTCCAAAATAGTCGTTCCCGAATCTAACTGTCCCGATAAACTTTTTCACGAAATTCCTGAGCCGTGAGCAATCCCCAGTCATATGTTTTGAGCAGCCTAAGTCCAAATACCAAAGGACGATTTGTACGATCTGCATTTGAAAACAGACAACGATGGATAACTGAAAAACGTGGATCCCCAAGTGCAACCGAGGTCCGTTTGGTTAGTACACACAAATTAAGTAGTAACAGGATTCATGGATGCAATGATATTCTTACTGGGAACTTCACTGTTGGATGCAATGGTCCTAGTCTCAGGGCATTGTGTTTCTAAAGGAAATGTTCTACCAGTTGGTCTCCATTCCTTAACCATCACTCGCCTACAATTGGTCATTCTAGTTACGGGGCACTTGTTTCCTAAAGTGAATTTACTTCCAGTAGGTTTCCATTGATAACCAACATTAGCAAATATTTTTCCTGTGGGTCTCCATTGATAACCCACATTGGTGAATATCTTTTCTGTTGCTTTCTAAACACGTTTTTTCAGTTTCGATTTCCTAACACTTTTAACAGGGGATCGTTTGGTAGACATAAAAAATGACACAACACAATCATCATGATTTCCAGAAATTAAGCAGTCATTACAAGTCTTACAAGTAGCATCAGAATTCGAAATAATTATAGTACGCTTATAGCCAATACTAGATCAACACGATACATATTACTCAAACTAAAGTTATTGTTCCTAAGGTGGTCTTCTACTTTCTTCCCATGAGCACTCTTAGCCGGCGTAGTCCTATTTTTCCTTGTATTGCGACTAGGCTTTGACCCGCTAGCTTTAGTGTCACTGTTTACTCCTATAGAAGCAATCATGGGAACATTAGTTTGTTTTAATGCTATTTGTTTTTCTGGTTTTTATGTGCTTGGTTCAGATGTCTTAAATGGTACATTGTCACAAATCACAATTTCAGGTCATTTTCCAAACCTCGACAATTTACTATTCACAAGTTACTATTCATCATTTACTATTCATCGTTCACTATTCATCGTTTCGGAGTCAGTTTGAGACTTTGAGAAGTTTTCAAAAATTTTACTATTCACGTGACACTATTCATGATCATCATTCATCTTTTTGTAAACCTAGTTTACGGGTATTCAAATGCGCGTAACCAGTGAGGTTTAGCTGCGTATTCATGCATCATCAGTAAGGACTCATCATATAGACTAGAGTAGTCTACATATCATCAGTAACATCATCAGCATATTAGGCCATGCACGGATATGCATTTTTTCAATTTACATATGTTTATTTATTTAATAAACGTTACCACTCAGTTTTTACTACTGACATATACCTGACACTCCCGACTATGATCCTAACATATTTTCATACTCATTATTATAATACAAAATTTATATTATTAATTTACCCGGTGTTTTGAGACCTGTTGCTATATTTTCCGGTATACGCTGATAATTACGTCGGATCACGATATCTCAACACGACAATTATTTTGACACCCGATTCTCACCAGGAATGTAATTTCGTAATTTTTACAACGTCGTCACATTTTATTTGGTAACGTCAAACTTTATTTCTAGCAAACTTGGTACCCGGTATCACTTAAAATACTAAATATACAACTAATATCTTACCAAATCTACCAAAATCTCTTACACAATCTTGCAACCCCATGTCCCCCCCCCCTTTCAATCTACTTACACTTTTGAAATATCCTACAACTTCATTTATTGGTTGTACCTTTTGTCCCATTTTATTTTCAAACCATTTTATACATAACAAAGACTTCAGGTAACTTTCTTTTAGTAGAAAACAATACATATCTCTCTTCTCTCTTGCTCATACCCACGGCCAAGGAAAGAGACCAAGAAGAAACCATGGATTTTTCAAGTTCAAGTTATAATCTAGTCTCTTTAGTGTTCCTTGCTAGGATTTTGAAATAAAAATCCCAAGGTTCTTTAAGTATTTTCATCCAAATCATCTCAAAACATCAAGTTGCGGTTAGAGATCGTGCCTCATTTCGTGTATCCACTTTTGTCTTCGTAGCTATCGTACCAGGTGAGTTCATGCCCCCTATTTTAACTTGTTTTATAACTGTTTTGGGGGAGAATACATGCTCGTTTTTACATGAATGCAATACTTGTTTTACTTGAACATGCTACTTGTTTACTCAAATACTACTTGTCCTACTCAAATGTTTGTTTGTTTACTCAAATGCTTTATGTGTTTACATGTTACAACCTACATATCTGGTGATAGTGTCAGAATTGATCATATGGCGACATTGTCAGAATTGGTTATATGGCAACATTGTCAGGATTGATCAGATGACGACATTGTCATGGCTACATTATCACACTTACCTTTATATAGCGACATTGCTACACTTATCTTTGAATCTTGGTCCAAATATTACTTTTGTTTACATAAACCAGATCATATTTGGCAGTGGGTTGTAAACATACAGGTTACAAGTCTTGTATGGGCGGGGCTTGGAACTGGGTAGATTTACAATGCCATTGTTGGGAAATCTTCATTCAAATGCTTTACATTACATTCTTTTTCACTAAACTCTATGAACTCACCAACCTCGTGTTGACACTTTAGCATGTATTTTCAGGTATCAAGCAATGGCACGCTACTGGAGGCTTTTGGCAGGGCATGGCATGGTCATAGAAAACTCTGATATTCATTTGGTGACCGTTTTAACTATTTAAAGGGGGCCTAATTCCGCACTAGTTTTAACAATGTAAATTCAACATTTTTGTTAAACGATTTTATTCTAAATGATTGAGGTGAAAACCGTTCTTTGCACTTGTGTTGTGATACCAATTGAGTTGCACCCCAGCGACATGCAAGCTTCCGCTGGACCCGATTCTGGGGGTGTGACATACATCAAAGGTAACATGCTTGTTCTTAGTCATAAGTGATGATGCAGTAATCCTATCTTGCTTGTTGTCAATCTTAGGACATGTGCCAATGGCATATCCTAAGAGTTCCTAAGAGCGTTTAGTGAGGAAACAGACATCTAGAAAAACACTATCCTGTGGTTTCAATATCCTATCCTCTTCTACAATCTCGCGAAGCATGTCAAGACTATCCTTAAGGTACGATAGATAATCATAGTGAACAGACCTATTGTTCCTAAGCGGAAGTGGGATACTCATAGCATCAACATCATATTTTCTACCAGCAGAAACCTTCGGAGCATTCATGTCACTGATGATGACTGGCTTTTTTCCTTTCACTTTCGTCTTTAGATTTTCAATTTCATTAAGCAAAGAAGTTATTTTTTCATTATTTTTCTCACGTGTGATTTTGATCGAATCGTATAACTCTTTGTAACAATGTTTAGTATTGGAATTTTCAGCTTGAAACCACTCAATATCATGATGTAATTTATTAATGGTATCTTGATAGTGAAAATTCTAAAAATCTAACGAATATGGTTTATTGGTGTCAGTCACATCACACTTTTTTGACTTTAATTGGGCAATTTGAGCCCTCAGTTTTCGAATCGTGTTAGTGTGAGCTTGAATTTTTTCATCACGTTTGGCTAATTCAATATGCATCAAATTCAGGAGTATCCGAAGATGTCTTGGCATTTGAGATTTTAATTCTTTCTTCTTAATGTTGATACTTTAATTGCAAATTAAGATTATCGACCTCTAGTTTTGAAAAATGCCTGACCATGTTATCATGGTCATCGTTTTGAATTTTCTCACACAATTTTTAATTCTCCCCCTCAAGCTCAACAACATGATTCTGGGAAACGTTCAATGCAATAGACATCTCATGAAATTGGCAGGCAGATAATGCAGAATCAGAAGCAATATAAAATACATCTTGTGCAATACATTTAGCAATCAAATTCTCATGCATGATGAGAATATTTTCTCTCTCAATTTCACTGCATTTAAGATCAATTGCCAATTGTTTCCCTCATTTTCCATAGTTTTATACACCTCTTTCATTTCAGCAACATCTTTGTTTAGGGTTTTTTGAAGACCCTAAAAATGTTCTTTGAGAAGCTTAAAGAATGGCATAACATCTGTTAAGTAACACCATTTTGTTTGTTCAAAACCCCTTTCCCCTTCAGTAATACCCGTTGGCGTAATTCTCTTTTTACATGTTTTATCAAAATCAACAAATAGTTGACAAAGAACATATAGACTAATTAGAGTATTACTATGCGTGGGGTGAGTTAAAGGAACAAGTACGCGGGTGTATTGAGTGGGTACAACGTTGGATCAACTATCTTTAGAATGGTACGGGTTTCGCCCTCAAGTCTTTATGCTTTCATTTTTTCTAAGTCTATACTCCAAAATACTTGCTCTGGGGTTAACCTTTTTTGTGGGACAAAAACAGCTAATCGGTTATCTTCAGAGTAATAATATTTTTACAGGATTTGGTTTGCAATGCACAAGGGATCCTTTAATTTTTCAGCCAATTTTTCTCTAGTTTTTACTTCTATCTCATTGGTCTTATCAAACGATGTCACATCAGGAGGGGCATGATCAGGCTCAAGCATAACGTTTGCATCATATAAAGCAGGCTGGGCAGTTCTAACGCTCCTAAGGAAATTATATTTAGGCTTGCCTACATCCTTTTCACTATGTTCATCACACAACGTTTTCTGATTTTGTATCATTTGAGCAGTTTGAATGGTTTGGTCTTGTGTATACAACTTGTTTTTAAGCTTATTCTTCAACGCTTTAAGTTAGGAAAAATAATTTAAGAGTTTTGTTTCTTTATCTTTAAAATCATGTTTTTGTGTAATTACACTTTCTTGAATCTCCTGTTTTTGTTTAACAGTTTGATCCAGTTGTTTTTGCAAAGAATGTAACTCCTTTTTCAATATTTCTTCCCCTAAGTTACGTTCTGTTATGTATGTATGCATTTGCCAATCCATTTTCTGCTCACGTTCAGTTAGTTCAAATTTTGCACGTTGTTTGTATATGCTCACCTGATCCTTAAGGATGTTAAGTCTAGTGGTCAAGGTGTCATCAGGGATATACACAGTGTGCTCATGCAACTCACAAACGTTATCAACAACAGAAGGTGCGCTACTTGGTACAACTGACAAGCCGTTGTTATTCACATACTGTTCATATGGGATAACATTAGTATTTCCCATATCAGCGGTACCTGTTACAACAACATCTGTAGGTTGTTCTTCATTAGGAACCTTCTGTATATCTACCAAGTTATTCATGTTATGTGGTTTGGGTACCTCAGAGATGGCAGGTGTGGTGGAAGGACCAGATTGTTGTGATGAAGATGCTGTAGAAGATAGATTTGCCATGAAGATGGTTTAAGTAGTAGGTTCATCATCAACATCTGAGTCGAAAGCATCACAGTCATCAGCTTGGAAGATGTTGGGATCATTAAGTGCCAAGTCTTGAATCGGTTGACTATGAACATCTGTATCAAATGTATTCCCCTTATCACTAGCAAGAAACAGTAGCTCCTCTTCGTCCAAAGCTGCTCCATTTTCTTGTCCTTGCATCAGCAGCATCTTATCCTTGAAGTATTCTGAGTTTTGAGGATGCTTTGGTTGATTGCAGTTCTTTGCTATGTGGCCCAATCTTCCACAGTTGTAGCATTTAGGTTGCCTAGCTTGTCCCTGAATTGCATTCCCTACCCGGTTCTACAAATTGCCTCGAGCACCATTCATCTGATTCACATTTTGTCTTCCTTGAACATTTTGGACCACAACCCTTCCATCTTCCACAATTGCTTGATTGTGTGGATTTGATGAGATTCGAAGTTGGTTGTTGGTTTGAGGAAGGGTTGCTCTGAACTGCTGGGCAAGTAAGGAAACTTGATTTGAGAGGTTATCAATCATCATGTCAGTATGAGAGTATCCTGAGTCCAGATGAGTGTTCACAGCTGAAGATGGGGGCACAGATGATTGACCAAGTGATGTCAGAGGCATTGGTGAAGAAGGGTTATGATGAACTTGATCATTTGAGGATTGACTGAGATGCTGAACATTTGAGACAAATGCAAGTGAAGCAAGTGAATCATTTGTTGTTGTTGTCGGATTAAGTTTTTCCCTCATCAGACGGTCATAGTTAGCATGTTTTCCATGTTGTTGGAGGTATGCATAGAGCTGTTCATGGTTGGTCTCTCTCAGCCCTTTGTTGAGTTTAACTGCTGTCACAAACCTATCCCATTCGGGTGCCATGTTATTCACAAACTTGGAGTTTAGTTGAATGTTAGGCAATATCATCTTAATGATTCTCATATCATTCACAAGGTTGTGAAACCTGACATAATAGTCAGTGATGCTCTCTCCCGGGTTCTGTTTGAAGTGCTCAAACTCATCACGCAACTGGGATTCACGATCTTCTTTGGTTAATTCCGAGCCAGAAAGAAGCATTTTGACATTGTCCCAAACAGCTTTGGCTTCAGTGTTGTAATTGATGAGCTTGTAGACATCTTTAGGAAGCCCTTGAATGATAATGTTTGAAGCTCTAATGTCAGCATCATAACGCTTCTTCTCCTCTTCAGTAAGATCACTGTAAGTACGTGGTCTATCAGGTCCAAGAACGGCAGCTTGATTTTCACCAGTTGAGACAACATCTCTAATGTTACCCATTTGAAAGGGTCCTTCATCAATAGATTTCAGTATGTTGACACCATTCTCTTTTCCCAAGTAGTAGAGTCGAATTCTTTGTGCGCATGACTCATAATCCGTCCTATCAAGCATAGGAGGGCGGGTATCGGTGTTGGTCCCTTTTAGTTGATTAAGGTTAACTACAAAGTTAATCTAACCAAGTTCCATGTTGTAACAATGCAATGATTAAAGACTTAAAGTTAACAAACGTAAAAGATAAGAGACAATATTTTTCAACGTTTAACTCTTTATTAGAAATTAATCAAAAGAATTATAACCAAGTGTTTGCGGAATAACACTTGGGATTGAATGACAAGTATGGTGTGTTACTCCTCACTAAACTCAAGTTAAGCTTAAGTGACAACTAAAAGTACATCTAAGCTAATCTTAGGTACCGGGTTGTTCTTTGGAGGAGTAAAAGTGTTTGTGAATGTCTAAGCATTAATTGCACAAACTTAACTTTTACTCCTCATTTATGATTCTATTTATACACAAGTATAATACAACCTTTACCTAAAAGACAATGATGACATAAGCCTATGTTGGACAAAATGCATAGGCATTTTGTCTCTGTTACATATGACTATAAGTAGTAAAAGACAAGGCTGCTTTCCATGCATCAGTGTTGACACACTCTTGGTCTTTTATCCATTCAGGGTAAGTTGACCTTTGCATGATAAGGACCACCCCTTATCCATTCAACTTATCCCGCCTAATCCTGCCTTTACTTCAGTCTTCATGTCTTCAGTCTTTAGTTGTTCAGTGAGGAGCTTTTGGGATTCAGTGAGTTATTGTCATCACTCACTGAAACCATCATCTCCTTCTTTGGCTCAGGTATCATTCACTGAGTTTTGCCTCACTGAATGGAGAACCTTTCTTCTTAGGTTCGTCCTGAGCATCTTGAAGATGAATCACTGAATGACTGTTCATTTAATGACTTGATTATGTTTAAGGATATCAAACACTTAGGTTATTTTATGTCCAAATACTAGTTTAAGAAAGTTTGGGAATTCAGTGACCCAACAGTCTCCCCCTATTTGGATATACAAATAGCCTAAATGTTTTATGCTTCAGTGTGAGTGAGCAAAGGTCTTCTTCTCACACTGAGTGTTAAAGTAATAAGTAGGACACTGATGAACATAAAACTTAATTTTTTATTCATAGATACAATGGATAGATTGTGTTGCAGATTCATCAGTTGAACTTAAAGCCCAGGGCTTCAAGCTTTTGTTTCTTTGAGTCCAGTTCACGCCTATCAGGATGCTCTTCTATCTTTGTTTTCAGTTCATGGCAGAATCTCACATTTTTAGGGCTCTTGATTGGTGAGGCCATCATGAAGAACCCAAGCATTGCCTTGAAACCAGCTAGGTCAATGTCAGCCCTTTCAGGTTGTTCGATCACTAAGTTGTTTACGAACTGAACACCTTCAAGGAGAGCTCTATTGTAGTCTAAACCTGGAACTTTAATGAGTGGTTCTGAGCCAACCTTCTTCCTTTTTCTGCTGGTGGACTAAAAAAGGGGTGGCTGATCACTTGAGGTAGGGAGAAGAGCTGGAATGCCAAGTGCATCAGGCATTTTGGCTAGCCTTTCATATCTTTGTTTCAGGGCCTTCATTAGATCAACCACCACAGCATTTTTCTTCTTGGCAATTCATCGAGGCAGGATAAGCGGTGAAGCTTTTACCACGAGGATCGTTGTCCCAACGAGGGTTGAAATTGATCTTGTCACTCGAGTCGTGAGTTATGTGAGATGAATGGGTTTAAAAAGGTATGAATTTGTTTTAGTTAAACTACGAAAGGTTTGCATAAACTTTAAATGAAATACAGAACGAGATAAGAAGAAATTCGTTTAACTAGAATAGAAAACATATGTCTAAATTACTTGGAAAGAAATGAAATACAAATTGTAAACGAAGAAAGAAAGAAATAAAGAAAATGTTTTTGTTGTTTTATACTTTAATTAACGAAAAGAAAATTTAAACTAAGAAATGTTTAAAGATTAAATAAACTAAAGACTTTAACTAATTAGAAAATAAAGTAAACTAAGTTTAAATGAAACGAAAAGATTTAAAGAAATTTCGGCAGAGTTTCGCTTAGAAATAATCTAAAAAAAACTTCACTCGAATAACGATGAAGTAATAAAAGCCTAGCTCGGCTTATGAAACAAAAGACACGACACTAAAAGGAGACTAAGACTTGAAAACTAAAAATTAAACTCACACATGAATACCCCAAACTAGCTAACAAAAGTAATACTCGCTAGGTTTTAAAACCAAACACGCTAGGATTAGAAAATAACAAACTCGCTACTAAGAAATGATACTCGCTAGGTTTTGCAAAAGTCCCAAACTCGCTAGCCTTACTCGCTAGCAAACAGCATACTCGCTGGAAAGTTAAACCATACTCGCTAGGAAAAACAAATGATACTCGCTACTCTTTAACTCATACTCGCTAACAAAAATAGTTCAAACTCGCTAAATGAATTTGCTACTCGCTAGACCCTAAGATCCAACTAGCTATCTTTTAGAAAAATACCCATACTCTCTAAACCCTAAAAATGAAACTCGCTAGGAACAATTTTAGACGCTGGACACTTTTTTAATTCGAAAACTAATGATTAAATTTGATAAAACTTATGAAAACTAAATAAGGAACAAGTTTAGGACACTAAATAAGCTACCAAATAAGCCAACGAGCTCAAATAAGCCTAAACCATTATCATAAGGCACGAAAACATATTCTCATGCAAAGGTGGTAAAGGACTTATAGAAGCTTTTGTAAGAATGATAAGAAACAAAATAAGCTTGAAAGATTAGAAGAAGTAATAAGATTAAAAGACCAAAATAAACTATGAAAGATTTAAGACACCAAAATAAGCTTGCATTAATAAAAATTACACTAAGACTTGAAAATAAACTAAAATCTAACTCACATAAAATGAAGCTAGGGGAGGGTATTTAAGGGAGCCATGGTGGCTTAACCTTTTACATCTTGTACACTTAGCCCCTTGATCTTCTAAATTATGTGAATACTAAGCATAAACTAGAGATACAACGCTTTTAAACTATCTAAAATAGCAACTTAAGTCCTTGTAACTTTGAGGTGATGTGTAGACGAGCTTTCCAAAGATCTTCAAAAGCATAAAAGTGATCACTAGCTCGGATTTAGAAAGTTTAACTTCATAATCATCTTGGAGCTTTGATTAAGCGTCTCTTGTACTTTCTTGAGCCTTTGAGAAATAATTCGTCTTCACGGGCTTTTCACAAGTAAATTTCATCTTTAACTTCACTTTCAAACTCTTTTCCACATCTCGTGCTCGTTTTGGGCTTTTAGGTTGCTTTTCATGATGTTTTTGCAATATCCTTACCTGCACAGTCATAAACACAAAAACACGATATCTTTGGCTTTGAACGTTAGTTTTTGGTCTATAATAGTCTAATAATGGTGAATAAAAGGTATGTGAATAAGCACATACCAAAATCCCCCAGACTAAGGTATTGCGTGTCCTCACGCAATGTAATCACATCACGCCTCAAAGATAAATAATTTCACACTTCTCTTTACCAACTTTGAAAAGTAGCAAAACGTTCAAGAGAAATACGAAATCATTTATTCCCTAAAATGCCCCGGCTTTCCATATTTGACTATGTACATCATATATTACACTACTTTAGCATATGACGGTGTGAATGACTTTCATTATCTTTTGATAACGATTAAGGGTCATAGAGCAAGAACACGATTCATATAAAAGTGACCGATTGGATAAAATTCATCGTCCCTGATTTTTCACAAGTCCCAAACTAAGTGCAAAAACGAGATCACCGCTCACTTAGACGCTAGATACCAATACCACTCATGGAAGTTACTTTTGTGTGGTCACCTCCCGCTCCCAAATCTTAGTGCATCTAGAATTTTTTAATTGATTTGAGAAATGAATTGCTTCATATTTTCTCGTTTCAATATGATTTAGTCCGATAAAGATACCAAATTCATACGCTAAGTAGTTATCGATCTTCCCTTAAGAAGGTCTGCAAGAGAAATGTGGTCCACATCAAGGATATTGGATACATACAAAGACTTTGGAATACATCAAAAATAGACATAAGTTGGCGAGTACATTTCACGTGCACCTCATGCGTCCGATCTAGGATCGTAACATGCACCTCACGCGCGACCAACTTTAGTCTTAACACTAGAACTCATGATCCATAAATCTTCAACATACATCCTTATTCTTTCTTTTCTTTTTCTTTTTCTTTTCTTGATACTTTTTTTTTTCACTTTTTTCTTTCTTTTTCTTGCCTTAGTAACTTCTCAACTCCGAACCTTCACGGTTTCAATCCAAGACCTACCGCCAACTGCTAGGGTTGGAATCTAGGATCCAAGGCCCGATCTCAATCCGAAGTCTTAAAGCACCTTAGCTCATACATAACAACGGGCTTTTGGGTAGCTCCGAAACCACATGCGTACTACGCTTATACAACGATATACAATTCAACTTCAACTAGCGTGTATCCATGATGTGTACCCAATTTCCCAAGCAAAGATTCTCTTAAGAAGATAAAGAACTACTTATCGGCTAAACCTAACATCTTTAATTAGCACACAAGATATGGGGTGAAACAAGCTAATGGGAACGAAAGGCCACAAGTACCGTCGATGAGCTTTAAAGAGAACCACTACTCCACGTATGGTAACTAACTTCTAAATAAACACTATCATATCTCATTCTCTGCATTTTGAAAACCTCAAATAATGAGATCCGCGGATACTTAGCCGATAATTTTTAGCCATGCATATATTAAAGTAAAGTACGGGAGCCGACAAAAGAGTAGCTCCTTGTGTACAAAACTAGCAAAAACTTTTATGATCATCTTTGGTTAAGGGAACATGCTAGGGCTCAACACGCCCGGATCAAGTCAAAATTTTTATTCCCACTCTTACCTAGTAGGAAAGTCAAACGCGGTGTCAAAACTCTTATTCTATTTTTGTATTTTTATATTTTTCTTATTTTTTTTGTGCTTTTTGCTTTGAAAATTTTCAAAATTTTTCAATTTTTTGGATTTTTGAGGAAAACGGGGTTGCGTAAGTAAACGACAAAGATGAAAGTGCTAGGTCAATCAAATCGAAGATTCACTCCCCCAGACTAAAGATAAACATTGTCCTCAATGTTTAAAAAGGTAAGGGTAATCCTAACAATAAATCTAAGGCCGTTTATTAAGTATGCCAAAGATACCATTAGTCGATAAGATTTGGATATAGGATTTCCAAGCAAGCAGCAAGACATGGGACTCGAGTGGAGATGAGACGATCCACGAGCACGAGAGTCATCATGAATTGGAGAAATCCTGCACAAACACAAACAACCAAGCAAACACAAGATTGGAAGAGGTCGCCCTCCTCGCGTTACTTATTAGAAACTAGAAAACATAGATGGATAAGCATGGGGTGCCTCCCACGAAGCGCTTTGTTTTTGATCATCGAGTCACTTAGCTTGACTCTATCCCCGAATTTAGTTGTCCTTGGGGAAAGTTTGGAGATCCGGGATCACCAAAGGTAGATCCCCTCCAAAGTAGTGTTTCAAACGATGACCGTTTACCTTAAAATGTTCCCCATTTTGGTTAAAAAGTTCAACAGTACCATAAGGAAAAACTTGGGCAACGGTAAACGGTCCAGACCAACGGGACTTTAGCTTTCCAGAAAATATTTTTAACCTTGAGTTAAAAAGCAAAACTTGATCACCGACATTAAAAACACGATTTTTGATTTTTGAATCATGAATCCGTTTTGTTTTCTCCTTATAAATCAAAGAATTTTCATAAGCTTGATCTCGGAGTTCATTCAACTCATTCAACTGGATTTTTCGGTGATCACCCGCGGTTTTTAAATCATAATTCACATGTTTTAAAGCCCAGTAGGCGCGATGCTCTAGCTCAATCGGAAGATGACATGCCTTTCCGTACACGAGCTTGTAAGGGGTACAACCAATTGGTGTTTTATAAGCTGTGCGGAAGGCCCAGAGTGCATCATCTAACTTGTCCGACCAAGAAGAACGATTCTCACCCACGGTTCTTTCCAAAATTCTTTTTAGACCACGATTCGACACCTCGACTTGACCACTAGTTTGAGGATGATAAGCGGTACTAAGTCGATGGGTAACACCATATTTTGACATAACTTTTGAAAATCGGTCATTACAAAAATGAGTTCCACGGTCACTGATAATAGCTCGAGGTGTACCGAATCTGGCAAACAAACTTTTCAAAAATTTTACAACCACTCGGGCGTCGTTAGTTGGAAAAGCTTTTGCTTCAACCCATTTAGAAAGATAATCGACTGCCACGAGGATGTATTTGTTTTTGTTTGAAGATGGAAATGGTCCCATGAAATCGATTCCCCAAACGTCAAAGATTTCACAAACTTGGATGGAGTTTTGAGGCATCTCATCCCGCTGTGAAATTTTTCCTTGTCGTTGGCACGCGTCACAAGACTTCACCAGGTCCTGTGCATCGCGGTAGATCGAAGGCCAGAAGAAACCGGAGTCAAAAACTTTTTTAGCAGTAAAATTGGCACCATGATGTCCCCCTGTGGGTCCATTGTGGCATGCCATCAAAATAGCTTCGGCCTCTTTACCATGGACACATCTCCGAATGATTTGGTCCGCACAAATTTTGAACAAATAAGGGTCTTCCCAAAAATAATGTTTCACATCTTTGAAAAATTTCTTTTTGGCCTGGGTCGACATTCCTTTTCTTATAAAATTCCCCGCATGGTAGTTTGCAAAATCGGCAAACCATGGGGTACTAGAATCACCAAGTGACACGCTCCCAAGGGCCTCGAGAGGAAATGAGTCATCAATATCCTTTTTCTCGAGCACGCCTTGGTGAGGATTTTCAAGACGGGACAAATGGTCAGCAGCTAGGTTCTCCGATCCTTTTTTATCTCTAATTTCAACTTTAAATTCTTGAAGAAGGAGAACCCAGCGCATAAGTCTTGGTTTGGCATCAGGCTTGGTGATTAAGTATTTTAGGGCTGAATGGTCCGTATACACTATGCATTTCTTTAAAAGCAGATATGGTCGAAATTTTTCAAAAGCATAAATAACTGCCAACATCTCTTTTTCAGTTGTGGTGTAATGAAATTGGGCACTGTTCATGGTTTTGCTTGCATAGTGTATAGGCCGAAAATATTTGTCCTTTCGTTGCCCCAGGACTGCCCCGATTTCATAGTCACTTGCATCACACATTAATTCAAAGGGCAAATCCCAATCGGGGGCAACTAAAATAGGAGCCTCCGTCAACTTCCTTTTAAGGGTATTAAATGCGTCGATGCATTCATTGGTGAAGATGAACGGGGCTTCCTTTTCTAAAAGGTGAGTCAATGGTCGGGCTTTTTTGGAAAAGTCTTGTATGAAACGTCTATAAAAGCCAGCATGACCGAGGAAACTTCAAATTCCCTAGACGGTCGTGGGATGAGGTAATTTTGCGATAACATCGACTTTGGCTCTGTCCACCTCAATCCCGGCTTTAGAGATTTTATGGCCGAGGACTATACCCTCTTTAACCATAAAGTGACACTTCTCCCAATTTAGAACTAGGTTAGTGTCTTCACACCTTTGGAGCATTTATTCTAAATGGGAGAGACAAGACGAAAATGAATCACCATACACAGAAAAATCATCCATAAAAACCTCCATTTTCTTCCAGATCATGTTTTGAAAAATGGCGGTCATACATCTCTGGAACGTGCCTAGGGCATTGCATAAGCCGAAGGGCATACGACGATAGGCAAACGTTCCGTAGGGACAAGTAAAAGTGGTTTTCTCTTGATTGGGAGGATCAATGGGAATTTGAAAATAGCCAGAAAAACCATCAAGAAAACAGTAAAACTCATTTCCTGCAAGTCTTTCAATCATTTGATCCATGAAAGGAAGCGGAAAATGGTCCTTTCGAGTTGCTTCATTGAGCTTTCGATAATCGATGCACACTCTCCAACCGGTTACGAGACGTGTGGGAATAAGCTCATCATCATCATTCGTCACGACAGTCATTCCACCCTTCTTTGGCACACAATGAACCAGGCTAACCCATGAGCTATCGGAAATTGGGTAAATCATCCCAGCGTCGAGTAATTTGATAACTTCATTCTTGATTACATCATGGATTTTTGGGTTAACCCGTCTTTGTTGTTGGATGGACGGCTTAGCATCGTTTTCAAGTAAAATCTTGTGGGTGCAAAAACGAGGGTCTATGCCCTTGATGTCGGAAATACGCCAAGCGATGGCATCTTTGTGTTTCTTAAGCATATCAACGAGACGGTTCTTCTCCTCATCTTGAAGGTGTTTAGAGATAATGACTGGAAATTTGTCGGTTCCTTCCAAGAAGGCATACTCAAGATGAGGGGGCAATTCTTTAAGCTCGAGTTCTGGAGGCTTTTCATTCGATGGTTCGACCTTTTTGACTTAGGTGAAAAAGGATCTTCATTCAAGAGTTTTTCAAGCATAAGAATGTCTCCCTCCGGATCATAGTAAGAATCATCACTATCCGATAATGAAGATGTATCGGTAGAAAGAAAAGCATCGACTTCTTCCAAAAAGAAATCACCTCCTTCAAATGGAGTGAAAGAAGGGGAAGAGTCGGCAATTATGGGTTGAGAAGTAGAAGAATTATCTTGGGGTGAAGAAAGAGAAGAAGTGGGATTGCCACTTGAAAATCCGAGTATCTCTTGGGAATACTCATCAGAAACTTCATCAATGACATCGATTTTTCTGATGGTCATGGGTTCATTGGTGGAGGAATATCTTGCAGTTTGGTCCAAATTAAACGTAACGGCTTCATGACCATCTCGCAAGGTAATCTCTTCATCGTACACATCAATCAAAGCTCGGCTCGTCTTTAGGAAACCTCGTCCGAGAATGAGAGGAACCCTTGGATCGGGATCAAAATCGACGACAACAAAATCAGCCGGAAAGTGAAATTTTCCCACATTGACGATGACATCTTCGGCTATGCCTTTAGGACGAGAGGTAGAACGGTCGGCAAGCTCGAGTGTCATGCGTGTCGGAGTCAAAGGGGGTAACGACAACTTCTGCCAGACGGAAAACGGCATAAGGCTAATGCTAGCACCTAAATCGGCTAAGGCGAAACATTGAACCATTCCGGGAAAATTGCATGGAATTAAGAACTTGCCGGGGTCTTCAAGCTTTTCGGGAAGCTTTTTAAGGAGCACTGCCGAGCAATTCGCATTCAAAGGTGTAGTCGACATTTCATACAATTTATCTTTATTATTCAACAAGTTTTTAAGCATTGATGAAAACTTTGGCATTAACACAACAGCATCAGCAAGACTCAAATCAAAGCGAATGTCTTGAAACATCTTAAAGAACTTTTCCTTCATTATGTCATTTTTATCTTGACGTTTTTGCTCATTAAGACGAAAAGGATATGGAAGACTTGTTTTAACTGGTTCATCTTGTTCAAAAACAATTTTCTCTTTTCCTTTTGAAACATTTGCATTTTCATTTGTCGGTTGAACCACCGGAGGTTGGATATTTTCGGTCCTTCCTTGGTGAATAGGAATTCTCGTATCCGTTGTCACCTCGGTTGCACGGTCCACTACCTTTGAAGGAGGAGTATAAGAGGTAGTTGGAACCGTTGGTTCTTTGTAAGAAACGCCACTGCGTGTTGTGATCGCCTTGACATCGCCCCTCGGGTTAGCGATCGTGTTGCTAGGTAAAGAAGTGGTACCCGAACCCGAGGGTCGATCATTTAAAGACTTTTTCATATCAAAAATTTCCTTAAGCAATAAACTTGTTGTATCCAGTTGGTTTTTAAGTTGTGACTGCTGACTTTGAAAAATAGCTTGGTTATTTTGATTTTGACGAAGTAATTCTGCTAACAACTCATCCGTGTTCGATTGATTTTGCACAACACCTTGATTCTGGTTAAAAGCTTGCCCACGGGCATTGTTGTTAAAAGCTTGACCTTGATTTTGAAAATTCTGATTCCCATGATTATTGTTTCCATAATTAGCTCCTTGATTTCCAAAATTACCATGATTACTTTGAAAGTTCCTGTTTTGGTTAAATCCTTGATTTTGATTTTGAAAACCTTGATTTGCACGATTCTGATTCTGATTGACTTGATTACTATGGTTTTGCTCATTTTGGTTTGGTGGCGGGTTATGAAAACCAGGTGGTGGTCCAAGGTAATTGGTTGAACGGTAGCTGAGAATATTTCGATCTCCTTGGGGTTGGTAAGCGTTACCACCCATGTTAGCAGTGTACACATGCTCGTTAGAGACGTTAACAGTGGTCGGACATTCGTAATATGCATGGGGACCGCCACAAGTTTCGCAACTTTGGTTAATAGCATTGACGGTTTGAGATGGTTGTTCTTTGTTTTGAATAAAAAGTCCCATTGATTAGTAAGAGCCGCAATAGCATCAGAATTTTGTTTGTTAGACTCGATAACTTGAGACAAAACATCGTCGTTAGACTTGTTACTAGCACTTGAAACTGGTGTTTTATTTCGAGAAGTTCTAACTTTTGCTTTGTTTTCAATGATCGTGAATGCATCTTGAGTGTTTCGAGATAACAAATTACCACCAGCAGCAGAATTGAGCGAATCTTGATCAACGGGATTCAAACCATTATAGAACGTATCAATTTGATGCAATTCAGAAAACCCGTGATTCTGACACTTTTCAAGTAACTCTTTGAATCGATCCCAAGCCTCGCTGAATGATTCATCGAAAGCTTGTTGGAAACGAAAGATTTGAGTACGAAGATTTGAGGTTTTTGAAGGTGGACAGAAATGGTTAAGGAACTTGCTAGCCAAATCATCCCAAGTATGAATCGAATTGGGGGGTTCTTTGTCTAGCCAAGTACGAGCAGCTCCTTTGAGAGAAAAGGGAAACAATTTCATTTTAACAACATTATAAGGTACTTGGTTGATCTTAATTGTTTCAGCAATGTCGGTTATGTTCCGAATGTGAACATGAGGATCTTCGTGATCAAAACCATGAAAGGATATACCCGAAATGAGATTGAGTAATCCATGATTGATTTCAAAATGATTTGCTTGAATATCGAGAATCACAATGGCTCTCCTCACACCTTGGAAAGGTGATTGGAGTTGCTCCTCCATTGGGCGTAAATCATGAAGAGGTTGGGGATCTCCTCCGTTGGGATCCCCGTTGGCTTGAGCACCGTTGTTGTTGTTATTCATCTCGGTGATGGAATCTTGAGGATCACGTAACTCGGGTACGGTCTTTTGCTTTCGTCTACGACGACTCCGATTAGTAGGCACTTGAGATGAAGAAGAAGAAGACTCGTTCAAGTTAGACTTGGAACGAGTGATCATACAAATCAAAATAAAACAAAGTGAAAAATAAAGTAGAAAGGAAAATCTCTTTGGTTTTTATAAGTTTATAAAAGAAAAGAGAAAATATTTTTGGCTTTTATAGGTTTTATAATTTTTAGTTGTTTATATGTTTAAGAAAAGCGTTAACTTCTAAAAGAAGGTTCTTCAAATCACAAGTCTCGAACGACGAATGACTTAATCTTTTCAACCGCTCCCCGGCAGCGGCGCCAAAAATTGATCGAGGCAGGATAAGCGGTGAAGCTTTTACCACGAGGATCGTTGTCCCAACGAGGGTTGAAATTGATCTTGTCACTCGAGTCGTGAGTTATGTGAGATGAATGGGTTTAAAAAGGTATGAATTTGTTTTAGTTAAACTACGAAAGGTTTGCATAAACTTTATATGAAATACAGAACGAGATAAGAAGAAATTCGTTTAACTAGAATAGAAAACATAAGTCTAAATTACTTGGAAAGAAATGAAATACAAATTGTAAACGAAGAAAGAAAGAAATAAAGAAAATGTTTTTGTTGTTTTATACTTTAATTAACGAAAAGAAAATTTAAACTAAGAAATGTTTAAAGATTAAATAAACTAAAGACTTTAACTAATTAGAAAATAAAGTAAACTAAGTTTAAATGAAACGAAAAGGTTTAAGAAATTTCGCAGAGTTTTCCGCTTAGAATAATCTAAAACAAACTTTACTCGAATAACGATGAAGTAATAAAAGCTAGCTCGGCTTATGAAACAAAATACACGACACTTATAAAAGGAGACTAAGACTTGAATACTTAAAAATTAATACTCACCATGAAGTACCCCAAATATAATAATATACGTAATACTCCTATAGGTTTTTAAAACAAACTCGCATAGGCATTCAAAATAACAGAACTCGCTACTAAGACATATGATACTCGCTAGGTTTATTGCACAAAGTCCCAAACTCGCTAGCCTTTACTCGCTAGCAAACTGGGGACGGAGTCAAACATAACTCGCTGGACAAGTTAAGACCAGCGTATCGCTCGGAAACCACAGAGTGCAAACGTCGCTAAGATAAATTTTAGTTGTGATAGTCTCTTTCTATTCTTTAACTGACCATACCGGCCTAACATATAAATAGGTTCTAAACCTCGCTAAATCTTCATTAGTTGGGTTCTTACTCGTAGAGCCCTAAGATCAACTCCGCTTTTTTAAACCGACTCAATACTATAGCCCGGGCTTACTTCTCTTTCAAGCTCCTCTATATCAATTAAATACTCGCTAGGACAATTTAGACGTCTGGTACGTTATTTTAAATTTCCGAAAATCATATGAGTTAATATTTGATTGGAGGAACATATTCAAACACAACTATAAAATAAGAGATCAAGTTTAGGACACTAAATAAGCTACCAAATAAGGTGCCAAGCGAGCTATA